>MU160636.1:22517-44877 GCA_015888305.1 Antheraea pernyi | reverse complement strand
CAGCAGGGTGCACCACGTGCAGGTGAGGTTGGCTTGAGTGTCTCAAGTCTTAGATGTTATTCGACACCCCTTACACCCCCAGCAGGGTGCACCACGTGCAGGTGAGGTTGGCTTGAGTGTCTCAAGTCTTAGATGTTATTCGACACCCCTTACACCCCTCGACACCCCTTACACCCCAAAGTTACTACATGCAACAGGGACATATTTAGTAATATTAATATTTTCAACTAACATATATTTTTTTAAATAATCATCGTTTTATTTGTATTGTAATGTTTTTTTTTTTATTTACAGAGTCATCGTACAAAAAATTGGAGGCCTGAAAGCCGGCAGAAAATACGTGATCCAAGTGACAGCTTCGAACAAAGGCAGTTCCGTGCCATACAACTTCTTATATGTTGACACTAATATATCGTGTAAAGACGACCAAAATCAACCTTAACAAATTTCCGAAACGCATTGAGCTTGCATTCAGAAATAACATACTATGTAAATTATAGCTGTGTACGTATGTACCTACTTCAATTTTGTTAATTATTTTGTTTAAAAAAAAAACTTATAGAACTCATTCATATTAAAAGCACATAGTTTAAAAAATTATGTACACATACATACATACAGTACTCGTCAAACATTTTGACCGCTCTGAATATAGAACAAAAATTTAGGTATAAATAGATATATATACTATACTAATATTATAAAGCTTTATGGTTTGTTTGTTTGTTTGCTTGAACTCGCTAATCTCAGGAACTACTTGGTCCGATTTGAAAAATTCAGTTTTATATAGCTCATTTATCGAGGAAGGCTATATATCATTACGCCAAGACCAATCGGAGTGGAGCACCAATGAAGAATGCTGCAAAATCGTTTTTTTTTTCTTTTGAGAGCTTCCACAAAGAACTTAGCACAAAGAACCTATTTCTACGCGGATGAAGTCCCAGGCAAAAGCTAGTTATATCATATGTATAACATTGAGACAACGTAACGTTATTAAATGTCAATTTTAAATTTCTATAATAATGTTTTAACTTTGTATTGTTTTTTTTTATATCATAGAAGGCAAACGAACAGGTGGGGCACCTGTTGTTAAGTGATCACCACCGTCCATAGACACTTGCAACACCAGAGGAGTGGCAAGTGCGTTGCAATCCTGTATTGTTGGGAGTGAAGGGAAGTGGATAGGGGAGGGGAGGTGGGCCTCCGACGTTCTCTTTGACCGAACGAAACGCAATAATGCAAGCACTGTTACTTCACGTCAGTTTTCTGTGAAAGGATGAACCCCAGAGAACCGTTCCATTCATACTGAAACCAGTAATAGCTTCAGCGTGGCTCTACCACCTATAAATATTGTATGTAACTCTTGATAATATCATGCGTAAGCCCGAACTTACACCTATATTTAGAGTGGCCAAAAAGACCGATAAAGACTGTACGTATAACTTACATATTAACATCATAATATTATTTACTTACACTTTTATTGATCGGATACAGTTACATTACATTGATAGTTTCAAAGTTCGAAAATAATAAATAAGAATCGCTTCTTTTATGTGTTTATAGAAGTATTTGCATAAATTTTTTATTAATTCTGTAATACGCCTACATTGCACCTGATGGCGAATATAGTACAATCTATTAAAAACAGCCACCAATAACCAATTCTGTAATAAAACAGTCAATTTAAAATTGAAGTTTTATTAAGTGGCGTCTTTTTACGCAATGCACCAGTACTATTTTCTTTTTTTTAATAATGCAAGTTTGATGCCTCCACAATGGAATTGCAAATTAGTAACAGTATTAGTAGTTGTTTATAGAGTTCATTTTTGTGTGACAAAAAGTGGGAATAAGTATACGCTAATTTTTTATACAAAACAGCCATGACTTAATTATTATATGACAAATAATATTAATATAGTTATTATATATTTAAAGTAATATTTAGTATATAGTTTTAGGTTGTAAATTTACTTTCTTGTTTCATTGACTTGACATGAATTTCCTAATGTTTTTTCATTGATTATCATTGACGTGATAGCCTCTTATAAATCGATGAACGCCGGCTGCACACACGAAAAAGCATGACTCATTGTCACGTTACGCCTGAGCCGAGCGTGCAAGCGAGAGCGCGGAACAAGTCATAGTGGCGCGATCGGCCTAAGCGTTCGGCTTGTAACGCATCTATCTGTATATATAATAATTCAATCCATAGACGTATGCAATTTTTCGTCAATGTGACGAACGTCACGTAAGATTATCGTCCGTAAGCCGACTTTACAAAAAACTTCTTTTTTTTATCTTTTTTACTACGTTATAATATTTAATTCATATGATAATCAATTAGGAGGATACGTCAATATTTTCTCCAGCTTATGTACTTATTCACAAACATTTATCTTTTTTTTGTCGTTTTTTTATTTTATTTTGGCATTGTTTAATGTACTATATTTAAGTTACTTAGGCTGTATTGTCGTGGCATTTACTTAGGACGTGAAAACGTACTATATTTAAGTTCCTATTATTTTAATGTATATAGAGTGTACTATGTTTTATAAAAATAAAAATAATTTAGTAGTACTTTTTTTTCTTTCCTTATTTGTTTTTCGTATTTATTATATTCTTACAGTTATTTTTATACACCAAAATTTATAAACCCCTACATCAGTATTGGACGTTACGTTTTGTCTGTTCAATGAAAATTGTTTGACGTCATATTTGACTAAAAAAAAGAAGATTGGTGGGAAGGCAAAATCACGGGCAAGGGGTTATTTTCTAAAACTTAAAAAAAAAGGTTATGGATATCATGGACGTAAATTCTAAAGAAAACAATCAATAAAAGTTAACAAAAAAAAACACGAAATAAATTCACAGAGTGAAAACTAACCTTAGAGCTGATTGCCGTTAAAATGTTAAGTACATTAGCAATTATGAAGATGCAACAAAAAAAAAGAATAATTGACAACGAAGTATTGAACAATGAGTATAACAGAACGAAAAAGTTAAAGAAAAGTACATATTGTTCATACATTTATACAAAAACCGACGTTTTACAAAGAGTTACGAGATATCTCACGCACAACACGACAAAAAAACATAAATTCACCTACTGTAGAAGAATGGGAACATATGTATTCGCAACCTTAATAAAAATAATATTTAGAAAGGAAAAATAAATATTTTTTCATAAAATCTTCAGTATACATAGGTATATAATGTAATAACCGATACGGTTATAACATAAATTAATAAATATTATGTTGTAAATATTTATATTTAATAAATATTATTATTGTAAACAAGAAAATCACATTGTAATTGATGTCTATAAAATCCACGCAATTTGTAGGATAATATGACTGTTAAATTATATAAATATTAACTAATAAAAAAAAACATACATTTTGTAGGACAAATATTTTTTCAAATAATCTAGATAATTATCTTGAGATTTAACAAAAAAACCCAGTAATAATTTTTGGAGAAACACCAAATCGACATATTTTTTCTTTGCAACCTCTGTTAGCTACCACAATCGAGAATTTTCGCACAGAAAATTGTTGGGCGTCTCATCGAAATGAAGCTACTCACGGAAAATTAGTTTGATAGTAATCATGTGCAAAAATGGACTGTGGATCTTGGACTATGAAGTGAATGGAAAAAATACCACGGACCATGAATTCTGAGATACCACAAAAACTCCCTGGAAAGTTCTAACAAGAGAGCCACTATCTTGTTGGAATATTGAAATTACTCCCGCGACACTTATTGTGTAAAACATGTTGTAATCTCCATTGAAACAGAAAATTGACACTGGCAAGTGCTACTGCGGAGCTAGGACAAGAAAAAGAAGAAGTACGCAAGTTTGCTTGCTGTCACCAGTGTCAAAAATGACAATAATAAGTGTCAAATAAAGCGAAATTAGTTTTGCGATTGCAATTGCAATAGAGTGGGTTTAAAAACAAAAAGGAATATTGATATGTCTACACATGAGAAGGAGTTCTTTGGGCCTCTAACACTACACCAAAATAATGAAAAGCCAACGATATTCAAAAGTGATGAACCAGTGGATTGTTCGTGCGTTCTATGCGAAGAAACGTTTACATTACCCGCTTGTGAGAAAGAGTTATTAACTCATTTATTTATGGATCACCGTTTGGTTATTGCTGATGTGAACCAAATAGCCGATTTGAAGGCATATTTACGATATTGGAGGTTAAGGTTTAAAGGTAAATTAAATTTTATTAATAATATTGTATGTCATCTGTGGGTACGTATTTTTATTGTTTGGATGGTATGATTAAGCAGAAGAGAGTTTTCTATGTGGGCGAATCAACTTTTAGGCACTTCTTTCATGTCCTCAGTAATAATATTATAAAAAATACATTAGATAAATTTTAAAGAAAATGTATTTAGGATTTTCAAAAAATTAGTCCTATTACAATAACAATAATAATCCAATTAATTATTTTAAATTAAATACCAAAAGCAGTTTCTATGCAGTTGATGAAAAATGCTATCCATACAAATATGAATGAAGCCAGTTGGCAGTACTTTCTTTGCAATAACTTAAATCAATTATTTAAAAACCTAAGAGTCACATGAGTATGAGTAGCATGATATGGTAGTGATATTTTTGGATCAAAGGAGCGTGTGTCTCAAAAGTTGATTCACATACATATATTATCTAATTAATGTAATTTACTAACATACTAAATATATGTAATATGTAAGGGTAACAGAATGCAACATTCAATAACTCTTTGAACAAAATTAAAACCTTTTGATTTATTGTCTAAAGTTGATATTATTGTATGTTTAAAAACCAATTCTATACCATAAGTATATATGACTACACTTGTTCAATTCCTTTCTGTTAATTTGTAGTCCGGTGAAGCTGTTAAGACCTTCCTAGGTCAATAGCAGTAATCAGTTGAAAAAAAAAAACTTTCTGTTAAAATTTATTAATATTTAATATCAACACAGGCATAACATAAAATACAATGTATGCAGCTTTTACTGCTCAAGATGAAACCATAAATTATAATTGCATTTTTTTTTCTATTTAAATAAAAATCTAACAACAACTTCTTTTGAACTTACAGATCAAAACCTCCCATTTTTCTGTACAACAATGTTACTGGATAACAAACCGGATGGAACTAAGTCTAAGAATGAAGAATATTATTTATTAAGTGACGTCTTACCTGAGGATAAAGAGTTACGAACAAACCTGCTTCAAACAAGACTGGAAAGTCTATTGAAAAGGCATCAGTTTGAACGAGAAGATAAAACCTTCATTAGAGAGTGCTTATTCTGTCGCAACATTTCGACAACAACAAGGGCTACTTACTTGAATCATTTGTATGAAAAGCATAACTTCCATATTGCAAAACCAGATAATCTTATATTTATTGACGATTTGATTACAACTTTAGCTTTAAAGCTGGAGAAACTACAATGCATTTATTGTGAAGGTTGCTTTAAAGACCGTACTATACTCAAGGAACATATGCGGAAGAAAGGTCATAAGAGAATCAATCCAGATAATAAAGAATATGATAAATATTATTTAGTAAACTATATAGGTGATAAACAGACTAGTACATCAAAGAAAAATGTAAAAACATACAAGAGCCGAAATTATACACAACAATCTGCTGACCGTGAGCAAGATTCGAATGTAGACAGTGATCCTGATTGGTCAGATTGGACCGAGGAAAATGGACCACTAATAACCTGCCTATTATGTCATCATACAGAAATGGAATATGACTCCATGCTACACCATATGCAGCATCAACATGAGTTTTCATTTGTAGATGCTACTGCGGGCTTTAATTTCTATCATAAAGTGAAAATTGTTAACTACATTCGCCGGCAAGTGCATTTAAAGCAGTGTTTATCCTGTGAGACAAAGTTTGATGACTCAAAAAATTTAGAAAAGCATATCAAAGAGAAGAAACATTGGGTGTTAAGCAAGGAGAAATGGGACCAACCGGAATATTATTTCCCAACTTACGAAGATGATTTATTTCTATGCTTTATACATGACGATGATGAAAGTTGGTGGTCGAGTGATGAACATGAAGTTGAAACGACAAATGACTTGTCTGATAATATATCTAAAGAAATGGCAATGGCAGTGCTTAATGATTGAAATGATTTCAGTGAATATTAAACGTTTTTTTCCCCTCGAACTGACTACGCTATTGGCCTAGCAAGGCCTTTACGGCTTCACCGGACTACTGAATATTAAATGTGAAATAACAAAAAGTTACAGGGAGTTTTTGCCAGTATCTTAATTTATCTTGTGGATTTCATATTTGGTTATATTTTGTAATATTGGTGTCATATTACGTAATATAGTTTGGCTATTGTGCATAAGTGAAATATATGGAGAATAATACCACAGAGCATGAATTATGAGATGCCACAAAAACTCCCTAAAAAGTTCCTAATAAGGGAGCCGCCATTAGAACATTGAAATAAAACAAGACACTTGAAAATTATTATTTACTCCACAATGGCAGTAGTAGTATAGAAAAGTAACAGTTACGGTCAGGTCAGTAGCAAAAATTATATATCCAACTTTAGTAAGTGATAATCAGATAGCAATATATTTTATAGAGTTTGTCTATTTCCAATAAATTTCCAATGGTCCCCTATTTATTAAGAGCTATTAATATTATTATTTGCTATGCCAATGCATTTTAAAAACCTTGAAATAATTACTTCTATGGTCAATTTTATTCTATTGGATTTTTGCAAGTTCTTTCTAAATATTTTAAACAATTTTGTTGGATTGAGTATAAACATTTTTCTCTTATTAAATTAAATTTAGAAGTATAATTTTATATTGGGTACTCAACAACTCTGTTTAATATATATAATATAGTTCAATGTGGGAGCAATACTATACTCCAGTGCTCTTCTTATAATAATGACAAAGACATTGATGGTTTGGATTTTTGCAAGTTCTTTCTAAATATTTTAAACAATTTTGTTGGATTGAGTATAAACATTTTTCTCTTATTAAATTAAATTTAGAAGTATAATTTTATATTGGGTACTCAACAACTCTGTTTAATATATATAATATAGTTCACTGTGGGAGCAACTATCTTCTATACTCCAGTGCTCTTTTTATAATAATGACAAAGACATTGAAGGGATGGTTTTTTTTTTAACTATGGCAAAATGACAAATGCTATGAGTAACAGAGACGATGTTCTATGAAGTCAAAACTAATTGATTATATCGCTCTAAAGTTGAATAAATGTACTGAGGATACTGTAATCGTAAATGTACCGTAAATTTATATCAATTATAAGCAAACCCATGGGATAATGGTATTATTTTATATATGTAATGAATACTCTGTAGTTTGTAGCTACTTCTAATATAGAACACTGAATGAAATGTAATAAAGCAAATACATTACGAAACTTAACAGAAACCACTTGTGAGGAAAGGTTGATTGAAATCTTTCTAAATTTTCAGCTATAGAGTTAAGTAAGAACTATGTATTTGCATATATTTTATACACTGTCACATCTTTAATGAAACACTAACTGACCCAGCCACGCGTTGTGGTTTAAACTGGAGTCGAAAAAAAAGAATTAAAACGTGGCGCCATCTATGAGATATCTATTACAATCCGTCCTACAGTTTTCTGTCATAAAATTAATTTAAAGCGCCATCTGTTCGAGACGCATGTAACTTACTATTAATAACAATAATCAACATTGAGAATAATTTAATTTGTAATTAAAAAATATTGAGGCCATTAATCGAAATATATATTATCCTATCTTCAGTGATATGCAAAAACCCAAGATGCACACTTAACGTCTCACAGGATAGAGTTAAGTAAGAACTATGTATTTGCATATATTTTATACACTGTCACATCTTTAATAAAACACTAGCTGACCCAGCCACGAGTTGTGGTGTAAACTGGAGTCGAAAGAGAAATTCAGAATTAAAACGTGGTGCCATCTATGAGATATCTATTACAGTCCGTCCTAAAGTTTTCTTTCATAAAATTAGTTTAAAGCGCCATCTGTTCGAGACGCATGTAACTTACTATTAATAACAATAATCAACATTGAGAATAATTTAATTTGTAATTAAAAAATATTGAGGCCTTTAATCGAAATATATATTATCCTATCTCCATTGATGTACAAAAACCCAAGATGCACGCTTAACGTCTCACAGACGGCAAACAAAAATGAGTGCATAATTTTGGATTATGCAGTCATTTCAAATAGTCTCGTGTCGCTTGCGTCCTTGTAAAAACAACTTTAAATCATTCAGGTAAGGTTGAACTTGCAAAATCATAAGTTTATCGCATAACTACAACAACGTATTTATATTGGGGGAGTTTTTGAGCGCTACTTTTATTTGAGACTGCGTCTTGGGTTTATATATGTCAATGTCTATCTCTCAAGTTGGACCCAATTGCCAACAAGTAAATGCCAACTTTGATGAAGATCGGTTGAGTAGTCTCCTAGTTCATTGTGGACAAAAATCATGACACTGAATTTTTATATATTTGAGATAACAAAGACGATTAGTAGGCAATCACTTCACAATCTATAGGCCGTACCCATTTAACAAAAATCGTGAATGTAGACTCATGTTAGATCATTCAGGTAAGGTTGAATTTGCAAAATCATAAGTTTATCGCATAACTACAACCACGTTCGTATATTGGGGGAGTTTTTGAGCGCTATTTTTATTCTATATCTCTAGGTGGACCCAAATGCCAACTTTCATGAAGATCGGTTGAGTAGTCTCCTAGTTCATCGTGTACAAAAATCATGACACTGGATTTATATATGCTTAAGATAACAAAGACAATTAGTAGGCAATCACTCCACAATTTATAAGCTGCACCCATTAAACGAAAATCGTGAATATAGACTAATGTTAGGCCGAGTATACAGAACCAAATTATGGATGGTGTACATCAGATAGTCATCAGGCTATATTTAAAATAGAAGTTAAATAAAAAAAAAGAATAAACTTTTGTAATTTTATATATATAATTCTTTTGTCCGTTTTTATGTGACTGAACATGAGATCACCTCTCATACACGTGCACATACATACACATGGTGGAAGGGTTTGTTTTCCCTTATCAAGCTGAATCGAATAGTTTAGTTCGTTTCATTCCCATATACAAGTATGCATTTGTGAATCATGTAATTTCGATTGTATGATTCTCAAATAAATATATGTATGAATAGCTTAGAATAGTTTAGCTAGGTCAGATCCGGGATTTCTCAGGTAACAGCCCAAGCCGAGGTGTGCCGTGCGCCCTTGAGCATGTTACCTAAAAACAAAATCGGCTGAGTGCCTTAAGCGCTCGCATTAGTACTCCGGTGAAGCTGTAGAGTCCTCCAAAAAGGCCAATAGCGTAGTCAGTTCGAGAAAAAAAAAACGTGACTGAACTTATCCCAAACGGTTGGTCAGATTTTGATGAAGTTTGTTGCGTGTGTTCAGGTGGATTCAAGAATTGTTTAGATTTACAATTAGACCAGGTAGATGGTGCTGCGTTTGAATTTTAGGATTTTATTATTATCAAGGTAGAACAACGTCCGCCTGTTGGTAAATCCTAGTCTTTATTAATTGTAAGTCGTTTTGTATTTTACTATTCTACAGTTGATATTAAAACTAGAGTAGTCTGATATACATAAAATGTATTGAACTGAAGTTTGAAACTTTAAGAATATCAAGTAGTGAATTGCAATAATTTTGAATTAAGAATGGTATAAAATCGATTAGGAGTGAGTAATTTTGGCGCGTATTGATAGTTAAATCGATATACTGATTGATACGTGACAACAGTTTTTGAAACTGTATTTTGGGAAAATATGTATCAACCGATGTATGTCAGTTTTATTCAATCTCGATCCAAGATCGATACAATACGATGGTATAGCAGTTACATACGTTACACATTTTCCATACCATGGAACGATTTTAAAAGCTATAAATCAGTAGAACACAATTCCCACATCAGGTAACTTCATAGTTTCGGGTAGGTAACATTGTTTACTATTGTTATAAATTTAGAGTTAACTATAATTCAATAAAACAGACTCAGGAATTGTATCATAAATAATTATATTTAATTATAAAAATACCAAATGCATTAGCAATTTTTAAAAGCAATTTAGCAGGAACATTAATTTGTTGTATTTTCAATGTTTGAAAACTGAAGCGTTTAAATAATCATTTTGAATGTCGACTTAAGTTATTTTGGGCTCGAGTTGTTCCATATATTGTTACCTAATGTAATGCGAGAATATACTTATGATTATAAACAAAGAGACGTCGCATATTATAATATGTAAGAATATACATTTTTAAATCTATATTTCTTTGTATTATACACGTTGAAAACTAGGTGGGCAAATTCTCTTTTATTTGCCATGCTATGCAAAATAACTAGCTAACTAATCCACATCTCCACTACCCCTCCCCAAACACAGGCTAACAACGCACTTTCGACTACCCTGGTGTTGCTAGTGTCTATGGGCGGTGGTGATCACTTAACATCAGGTGGGCTACCTGTTCGATTGCCTCCTATGATATAAAAAATAACTTGGAGCTTGTAGGCGACTTAAGTTAGAATTTGCTAATATAATATAAATATATGATAAATTTGTTTATTGTCAAAATGTTGTTGTTTTGAAACCCGCAAGCAATAACTAGTGAAATTAATCATAATACTTATATTGATATTACAAATTAAGGCTGTTTATTTAAGTTTAAATACAAAAATTTGTTAGTATAGTAAACTTATTCAAACTTAGATATTTAAGTTGTGTAAACAAAATATACTTAAACATATGAAAATGCATTATCTTTTATTTTTATGCCATTTCGCTGAAAGAGGGTAAACATTTTTTGAGGTTGTGTTAATGTGAGGTACCTTATTTTTTTTTTTTTTACCTGGAGAGAATAATCCAAAAATGCATTATCTTTTATTTTTATGCCATTTCGCTGAAAGAGGGATAAATATTTTTTGAGGTTATGTTAATGTGAGGTACCTAGTAGGACATGGGATTAGTGTCTGTGTTGAGGCCATCACGCACTCGGCGATAAGTCAGACACAGTGACTATCTCATAATCTCGCGTTTTGGAACTAGGCAGTGTACATAGCAGTGACGAATAACAATTGACTGAAGATCTTTCGGGTCCTTATTTTTGAATATAGGCTACTGTGCTTTAACACCAGATATATTACCTTCATCTTGTGTTTCTATATATAGTATAAAGTGTGCAGTTCATACGCTATAAAAGAGAAACATTTAAAAAATGATAAAATATGCATAGAAAGAATACACGTCAAAAATATACCACGCTTGCTATGACGCCTTGTCCCTAATCTTAGTAATACGCACGCATGCACTTAGTGCACGCACGCATGCACTTAGTGCACATGTGAGGTACCTAGTAGGACATGACATTAGTGTCTGTGTTGAGGCCATCACGCACTCGGCGATAAGTCAGACACAGTGACTATCTGATAATCTCGCGTTTTGCAACTAGGCAGTATACATAGCAGTGACGAATAACAATTGACCGAAGATCTTTCGGGTCCTTATTTTTGAATATACTGTGCTTTAACACCAGGTATATTACCTTCATTTTGTGTTTCAATATATGGTATAAAGTGTTCAGTTCATACGCTATACAAGAGAAACATTTAAAATATGCATAGAAAGGATACACGTCAAAAGTATACCACGTTTGTTATGACGCTTTTTCCCTAATCTTAGTAATACGCACGCACGCACATGACGACACTCTCCGACTAGAGCATGTATTAGGTAGTGCAATATACAGTGACTAGACCGGGAATATAAGAAACACTGTATAATACATTCTATCTTATTTTCTCGCACATTTAATACTATAAATGTATAACGTTGTCTCTTTTTAATGTCGCGTTTTAGTTTCATCGAGTTTTAAATCATAACTCAAACTTAAGCCGTGTTATTACAAAAAAGTTAAATACGTATTAAATACTTGGTTTAAAAAGGTTTCATAATAAATGCACCGCGCTCGACCGAGGTAAGTTCGCGTTATCCTTTTTTCACAAGTCTAACCTAACGTAACCAAAGCGAGACAAAAGAGCTAGATGGCGAACATTCAGCGACCGCGGTGCATTTAACATGAGACCTTTTTAAAGCCAGGGTTCAATACGTATTTAACTTTTTTGTAATAACACCTTTATATAACGTACTCTGTGATAACACCGAAGAAGTTTTTACTAAAAAGAACATAGGATGTTTATATTTTATTACTTTGGTACACAGTATAACTTAAACATAAGGATATATATTTTTATTTATGAGTATAAAAACGGAGCAAGAATAAAAATAAGTTTTTACTTACCTATACTTAACTAAACAATTCGTTAATCAATATAACCCAAAAAGTTTGTCTTTTAACAGTCCTGTGATTTTTTACAAGACAGGACTTCAAAATGTAAAGGCAATTAGATCGATATCTGATTATAGGAAGATCCTCTAATAAAGCTGAGAACTGATTATAAACTTACTACCTACATAGTTTAATGAAACTTAATTCATATCCTCTCGAAGGATAACAATATATATTATGACCACAATACACAGGGTTCCGGCTCACTATATCGTATTCAGATGACAATTACGAATGAGACCACAAGTAGCCATATAGGAAAGTTTATTTCCTATCCCCCATTCGTTTCAGACGTGGAGCTTCAATCCCATTGATTTATAATTAAATCGGGACAATGACAGGCAACTTAGGACAGTTGAAGAATTAAAATAATTTAGTGTAACAATTTTTTAGAGTCACGGTTACCCTGGAAGTTTTCAGAAAAATCGAACCATCTAGAATATAAACTAGAAACCTTTTTAAGTATAACTTAAACATAAGGATATATATTTTTATTTATGAATATAAAAACGGAGCAAGAATAAAAATAAGTCTTTACTTACCTATACTTAACAACCTAAACAATTCGTTAATCAATATAGCCCAAAAAGTTTGTCTTTTAACAGTCCTGTGATTTTTTACAAGACAAAATGTAGAGGCAATTAGATCGATATCTGATTATAGGAAGATCCTTTAATAAAGCTGAGAACTGATTATAAACTTACTACCTACATAGTTTAATGAAACTTAATTCTTTTTATGTCATACTTGGCAAACGAACAGGTGGGTCACCTGCTGTTAAGTGATCACCACCATCCATGCACACTAACAACCCCAGAGGAGTCGTAAGTGCGTTGCCATCTTTCGGAGGAGAGGGGAGAGAGGAGAGGGGAGGGGAGATGGGTCTCCTGCGCTCTCACTGACCGAACGAAACGCAACAATGCAAACACTGTTACTTCACGTCGGTTTTCTATGAGAGGGTGGTACTACCCCGGGCGAGCCGACCCATTCATGCTGAAACCAATAATAGTTTCAGCGTGGCTCTACCACCACGTAAACGTCATATCCTCTCGAAGGATATGAATATATATTGTGACCACAATACACAGAGTTCCGGCTCACTATATCGTATTCAGATCACAAGTACGAATGAGACCACAAGTACCCATATAGGAAAGTTTATTTCATATCGCCAATCCGTTTCAGACGTGGAGCTTGAATTCCATTGAATTATAATTAATTTGGGACAACAAGAGGTAAGTGTAACTAATTTTTAGGGTCACGGTTACCCTGAAAGTTTTCAGAAAAATCGAACCATCTAGAATATAAACTAGAAACCTTTTTACATTTTTGAATCATTTAAACCACGATAAAAAAAGTATGTACCTATATGTACACGCGTTTAAAGTTATACCTGTTTATATTTTATTACTTTGGTACACAGTATAACTTAAACATAAGGATATATATTTTTATTTATGAGTATAAAAACGGAGCAAGAATAAAAATAAGTTTTTACTTACCTATACTTAACTAAACAATTCGTTAATCAATATAACCCAAAAAGTTTGTCTTTTAACAGTCCTGTGATTTTTTACAAGACAGGACTTCAAAATGTAAAGGCAATTAGATCGATATCTGATTATAGGAAGATCCTCTAATAAAGCTGAGAACTGATTATAAACTTACTACCTACATAGTTTAATGAAACTTAATTCATATCCTCTCGAAGGATAACAATATATATTATGACCACAATACACAGGGTTCCGGCTCACTATATCGTATTCAGATGACAATTACGAATGAGACCACAAGTAGCCATATAGGAAAGTTTATTTCCTATCCCCCATTCGTTTCAGACGTGGAGCTTCAATCCCATTGATTTATAATTAAATCGGGACAATGACAGGCAACTTAGGACAGTTGAAGAATTAAAATAATTTAGTGTAACAATTTTTTAGAGTCACGGTTACCCTGGAAGTTTTCAGAAAAATCGAACCATCTAGAATATAAACTAGAAACCTTTTTACATTTTTGAATCATTAAACCACGATAAAAAAAGTGTGTGTGTACTTATGTACACGCGTTTGAAGTTATACTTCTTTGGCGTAAAAAGATAAAAATCTTTTCAAAAATTTTATCTTTCGCCTTATTCTAACGTTTGTAGAAAAAGCGACACTAACAATAGAAAAAAGGTATTTAATACATTGAAAGTTTTAATACAAAGAAATACAAAGAAACAAAATGTTGACTTTCTAACTTCAGGGTGTCGGTTATTCGTGATGGTGTGCGCGCGCATCGTAATAACTTCGGGGTGTCGGTTTTTCGTGACAGCGTGCGCGTGCATCGTAAAAATTTCCTCTCATAATTTTCGCGTAACGCGCCAAAAGAGGTATAACTTAAAAAATGATAAAAACCATGCAATTGTCTGGAACTTTGGATTTCACCTCGAATAACTTTGAAAAAGTCAAGTTAGCAAAAAATCACAATAGACCTTTTTTGTATAGTATTAAATTTGCTACAAGAACATTATAAGATATATCATATTATTATACATATAATAAAAACGAAAGCTAAAGTTACAGACCACGCATATATGTATGAATAGTTAGCTTAGCTTAGATTAGCTCAGATAGGTCGCGAATTGCATGTATCAGGCAACAGCCGAAGCCGAGGTGTGCCGCGCACCCTTGAGCTAGTTGTCAAAGTAAAATCGGCTGAGTGCCTTAAGCGCTCGCCTTAGTAGTCCGGTGAAGCTGTTAAGACCTAGCTTGTTCAATAGCGTAGTCAGTTCGAAAAAAAAAACATATGTTACAGTAATTTCAAATTCTTAAAAAAATGTTGCAGGTGGCTAGGATTAATTAATAAAATACATTTCAATTAATTTTAGAAATGTCTGTCTGTCTGTTTGTATAAAAAAGGAACACTGCAAAAATACTGCGTGCATGATAAAACCTCATAAAGAAAATTATAAAGCATATCTTCGAGTATCATTTAATCTTTGTTTCAGAAGAAACGGTTCTGTCTACTAAAAAAAAAAGGAACACTGCTAAAATACTGCGTGCATGATAAAACCTCATAAAGAAAATTATAAAGCATATCTTCGAGTATCATTTAATCTTTGTTTCAGAAAAAACGGTTCTGTCTACTAAAAGTTATTGTAATTTTAATGACGACGCGACTTAAGTACGAGAGAAAAGTAAATAGTAATAAGACAATACACTCAGTTGACTTTATTACGTCACTGTTTTGTACATCAAGTTACACGCGGACGAAGTAGCGGGCACAGCTAGAGATATGTTTTATGATTTTCTTGAAAGGTTTTATCATGATCGCAGTACTTTAGCAGTGATTGCGTGTTCAAACAAACAGACAGGCAGATATTTCTAAAAATCATTGAAATGTGTTTTATTACAGACAAACGAACAGGTGAGCCAACTGATGTTAAATGATCACCACCGTCCATAGACACTAACATCATCATGGTTAGTCGATAGTGCGTTTCCAGGCTGTGTTTGGAAGAGGAGATGGTTAAGGGGAAAGACAGTGAGCCTCCGGCGCTCTCACTGACTGAATGAAACGCCACAACACAAGCACTGTTACGTCATGTCGGTTTTCTATAAGAGGGTGATAGTACCCCGGACGAGCTGACATATTCATGCTGAAACCAGTATTAGCTTCAGCGTGGCTCTGTAAAAGTAACTATGCTCGCGTTTTTTACAGCTTCACCGGACTACTAAGGCGAGCGCTTAAGGCACTCAGCCGATTTGGTTTTTAGGTAACATACACAAGGGCGCATGCGCACCTCGGCTTGGGATGTTACCTGGAAAAGGTCGCGTCTGACCTAGCTAACTATTCTAAGCTATTCATACATATATAAATTTGTGAACCATACAGTCGAAATTGCATGATTCACAAATGAATACGTGTATATCGGAATGAAACGAACTAAAACTATTCGATTCAGTTCGTTGAGGGAAAAAAACAAAACCCTCCCACCATGTGTATGTATGTGCACGTGTGTGAGAGAGATGATCTCATATGTGTGTTCAAGTGATGTAGATGAGTCACTGTATCGCGAAAATAATATCACGAGGGCTCCGCGCGGGGACGACCTAGGCTCGAAATATTACTGAGAACCGCGATGTGTGCTATGCTCGCGTTAATATGAATTTGATCTATCTCTTACGAACGGTACATTTTTTTCTAGAGGAAATATACTCTATATCGCCTTGAGAACGTGCATGAGATGTTTCATGATAAACTGAAATCAAAATCAAAGCGTAACAAACAAACAAAATCATTATCTAATCCGCTATTTTAAATTTGTAAACGGACTAAATCTTTATGAATTAATTTAAGATAAGAACTAACTGAAACATTCATATTTAGATCGGAGTACCTAAATGAAATAAAAAAGAAACTTTTAAATGACTCCTCGTAATGTCGAAAGCGCCTGAAATTATTAATTATTGTCCTTCCAAGGGATCGGAAACGGAAGTCGTTTTGCGCCGTAATTCTAAATATCACGAAATTTTCCTGATTTGTAAAGTTTTTTATAGAATTAGATTATTTTTTTGACGAAATACGTACATACTGCATTCATTTTAAGGGACAAACGGTTTTACGTTCCTTCATTTCGAAGTACTCGTCACGGGTCGACTGTAGTTGGTTTGATTTTTTAAATTATTTATAAGAAAATGTTGAACTATAATTAATCACAGAAGGTAAACACATAACATTCAGTGTCAAGGCATAATTAGATTGCTATCGGTGGGATTAAAATTTCTAACAATTACTGAAAAATTGGACTACATTTATTAATATTATTAGTAGCTTTCGCTTATGGTTTCACTCACGAGGACTTTGAAACTCTGATCGGCAACCTTTTTGTGTGACGAAAAGTAGTGGGAGTAACACTGTGTCGGGTAGAATGTTGAAAACATCGGTTCTCATCCGATCATCGAAATTAAGCAACGTTGGGCACGGTCAGTACTTGGATGGGGACTGGGAACACCGCGTGACGTTGGGTTTTTGTTGTATTTTTTTAATTAAAACATTTCTCTGAAATAATAAAGTTTCACTTCTATCGTGTGTCTATTTTTTTGTAATGCAAACTCTGCATTTATCCATTCCATCCATTTATCACGTCATCGTCCATGCCACCAACGGTTTCGATCAATAAACCGAGGTCTGGAAGTTGTCGCAGAAAAAATGTTCAATTGCAACTCTCATACACAGACATAGTGCAAGATCTAGGTGTCATGATTGATTCTAAATTATAATTTAGACCTCACCTCGACCATATCACAAGCAAAGCCAATAGAATGATCGGGTTTATAATACGTACAGCCCCACTTAAATCTATTAAATCATGAACCATTTTATACATTACTTTGGTTCGTAGCATTCTAGAGTATTGTTCATCAGTATGGTCCCCGTTCTATAAAAAACATTCAGTGTCAAGGCATAATTAGATTGCTATCGGTGGGATTAAAATTTCTAACAATTACTGAAAAATTGGACTACATTTATTAATATTATTAGTAGCTTTCGCTTATGGTTTCACTCACGAGGACTTTGAAACTCTGATCGGCAACCTTTTTGTGTGACGAAAAGTAGTGGGAGTAACACTGTGTCGGGTAGAATGTTGAAAACATCGGTTCTCATCCGATCATCGAAATTAAGCAACGTTGGGCACGGTCAGTACATGGATGGGAACTGGGAACACCGCGTGACGTTGGGTTTTTTTGTATTTTTTTAATTTAAACATTTCTCTGAAATAATAAAGTTTCACTTCTATCGTGTGTCTTTACAGCACACCCTATTTTTTTGTAATGCAAACTCTGCATTTATCCTATTCCTCACGTCATCGTCCATGCCACCAACGGTTTCGATCAATGAACCGAGGTCTGGCAGTTGTCGCAGAAAAAATGTTCAATTGCATTCCCACTCTCATATAATTTTTTTGAAAATAGCAAAAAAAAATGACGACAAATAATAGATCGGAACCATACTTCAAGATATTTATATTCGCAATCATATTTTTATTGCATCTAATACTAGTAATAAAACGTATTCAATTCGAATCTAAATATACCTTTCCACGTATCATAAAATTGTAATATTTCTGTATCGTGTCTGACCTCAGTGAACTAATTTCGGCGGCGTGTAATTTTATTCGATATATTTCTTTTTTATCTAAATCTACAAAGTTATAAAACCGCTATAACGCTCCGATAAGTCACCTTTGCTTCGGTTATTTTGATGGTAAATCAAGCAAAATGTATATTTGCCCAATCATGTAGAAAGAGGTTAGGTACTGTTTTAGCATATACCCGTCCGTACCTACATATAATATGTGAATTCCTTTAGCACGCTCTGTAACCTAAAGCGCTTGAAAGATTCGAACATAATAAGTTGTTGGTTGCATTCCTTTGTTTATTTATTTATTCGGAAATCCAACAGCATACAGTATTGTTATATAATATTTTATAGTACAGTTAAAGCCAAAACAGGATTTCACAGTTACAGAAAGTGATACGTAATATTAGATATGTTTTACGAGTATATAGATGTGTGCGTGCGTGCGTGTGCGTGGGAGTGTGTCTATTTGTAACTTCTGTGCGTGCTTTATCCGTGTTATATTATAATTGTATAATTTTGTTAAGAGAAAAGAGAATGAATTAAAGTAATTTGCAATTGGCTTTTTGGTCATTGAATTTTTTAACTAGCTGATACCAGCAACTTCGTCTGCGTTAATTGTTTTCTTATATCTCAAAGGGATTAGACAGCGTTTTTGACGAAAGCTCCCAGGCGGCGTGACTTCTTACGGCACTTCCAACAATTATCGTTATATTTAAACCAATATACACAAAATCATAACAATATACCTAAGCCTTCCTCATGAATCATTCCATCTATTAATCAAAACCGATGAAAATCCGTTGAGTAGTTTTTGAGTTTACTGCGACGCGACAGACAGACGCGCGGAGCACTTTGGTTTATAATATGTAGTGATTAAAAAACCTATGTTCACATCTTATTTAGTAATAACGTATTTAGTTATATATCACTATCTAACATTAGAAATGACTATGTGTTACAAATGCCATTAATTATTTGGACCTATATGTCTCGGATTTGATACATTCTTATGTGAACTTTCTAGAACATACTTAGGAAACTAATAAAGTTTTAATTGCGATACATCGATACCGACAATATCAAATAAAGTAGAAGACGTTACGACAAAAATAAAGTAAGAATTCTGAGACCTACATTGTAATCTTACTTATAATTAGAATGTCCTTTGCATTATACGTTTATAAGTCTTGAACAATTTTCGTTA
The DNA here is from genome assembly GCA_015888305.1 of Antheraea pernyi. Lineage (NCBI taxonomy): Eukaryota > Metazoa > Arthropoda > Insecta > Lepidoptera > Saturniidae > Antheraea > Antheraea pernyi. The sequence goes on along the minus strand of MU160636.1, from coordinate 25,079 downwards.
AAATCCTGGATTAAATGTAAATATAAATTTTATAAATATACTGTTAGTTCCTGTCGTGGTACAGAATACATTTACATTGTATTCGCACCTGTGTACATTTCAAATACTTTCTTTTACTAATCTCTTTGGTTTTATTTCAAATTTTTTTACTGAGGTTACGATTATATATTGTTGAAAATAAATGAAAATGTCGGGTAGATATACTGCGACGGCCTATATATGGAGCGACGCCAGCCGTGTTGACTCACAAGTAGTCCGGTGAAGCTTTTTGTTTCTCGAACTGACTATGCTATTGACCTGGCAAGGTCTTTACAGCTTCACCGAACTACTAAGGCGAGCGCTTAAGGCATATATATAGTATACTAGCTAACCCGTGCCCACTTCGTTGGGCGGTAATAGGCATTATCAAGCTACAACTTTTTTCTAGAACTCAATCATATATCTCTCATCGTTAAGCCAGTGTTCTTAAGAAACGTTTTCGTTCGACCATTTTTTCTCCGACTCCCCAGATATTACCCCCTACAACCTCACAAACTTTACCTCTTTATGATATTAGTATAGATGATACAATTAGTTAATAGCTTCTGCCCGCGACTTCGTACGCGTGGAGTGGTTATTTTGCTCTAAGACGCAGCGGAAGTTCTGAAAAGGAAAAAATACCCCGATTTTGCGAAAATGTTCATTGCTGCTTAGCTCTTAGCGTGATGATATATAGCCTATAACCTTCCCTGATAAATTTGCTATATAACACTGAAAGAATTTTCCTAATCGAACCAGTAGTTCCTGAGATTACCCCCTACAACGTCACAAACTTTACCTCTTTATAATATTAGTATAGATAGATATCTATCCTTACACCCAATAAGGATTAAATATGGTTTTATTAACCATTCAATCTCACAAGGTCCCAATTTATCGCTAGAGGTAATTCTATCAAAGGCTCTTTGTGTTGGTCGATCGAGCGGGCGAATGTATGAAATAGCTTCCAGTGTCGATTCATAGAGTAGCCGCTTTGTACTCAACTGTGACAGTATAACACATCTCTCTGTACTCAATCATAACAGTGCGAGTTCACACTACAGTAGCGTTTTTGTAGACGATATTTACTAAATATCCTCGCCAAACTTTTTGACCGTTCTGAATATAGTTGGGAAGTAATATTGTAACGCCACACTATCGTAGTTAAAATGTGGAAGTAAGATGGCATATTCTCAATATCGGTGGCGAAAAAGAAAGTTATATCTAAGCAAGATACGGGCGGATTGACGGGGCTAGATCACGTTTGCTAGCTTGGCAAATTTTAACAAGGCGCTGTCGAAGCGGTTGTTACGTTACGTTATATCTACAGCTTTTAATTTATAATATCATTGGGCACACGTTATGCCACCCTGATAAAAAAATTGACAAATTATATAACTAAACCATCCTCATGAATCACTTTATCTATTGGTGAAAATAGCATGAAAATCCGTTCAGTAGTTTTTGAGTTTATCGCGAACAGACGGACAGACGTGCCAGAGGAATTTGGTTTATAATATGTAATGATGTATATATTTTAACTTTGTTTTGTATTAAACCGTTGAATGTATCACGCACATGCTCGAACTTTGGAGCGGCGAAAAATACACATATATACATAGTATATGCATCACATTTGTATGAACTAGCGTTCTAAATTTCACCTTAATTCATTTATTTTTCTAGTTTCAATATTAAGAAAAACAACTATTCTCAAAATTTTTGATTTTATCTATCATCATTATCATTACATAGTATAAAATAAAGTCCCCTGCCGCGTCTGTCTGTCTGTCTGTTCGCGATAAACTCAAAAACTACGGAACGGATCTTCAAACGGTTTTCACCAGTGGATAAAGTAATTCATGAGGAACGTTTTAGTATATAAATTTGTCAAGGTTTTGTATAGATTGATTGAAATATAACGATAATTGTTGGACAAGTCGGAAAAATTCAAACGGCTTGGGAGATTTCATCGAAAACGCTGCCTAATCCTTTTGAGATATAACAATGTATGTTGGGTAAATGTAATAAGGTTTACTTTTGTATGTATAGGTTAGAATAAAAGAAAATGACGTCCATTGAAAATGTATTGACGATTTAATATTATAATGACAATGACATGATACATTTTTCTTTTTCTTTTTAGCCAGGTGTAAATAATGAAACAACATAGACAATATAGATCTACAAAAATTGTCTGTGAGAGCATATATTTATCTTTTAAGGATAGCACACTATACTCATTATACGTTCTAAAAAAAGTGGCATACAATTTTAAAGCAATTTAGACGTATTGGGTTGGGTTTAAATATAACGATAATTGTTGGACATGTCAGAAAAAGTCAAACCGCCTAGGAGTTTTCATCGAAAACGCTGCCTAATCCTTTTGAGATATAACAAAACAATGTATGTTGGGATATTCCCCTTTTATAGATATACAAAGAAGTCTGTGAAGGCATTTTTTAAGGGTAGCCCACTATACTCATTATATTTTCTAAAAAAAAAGGTGACGTACAATTTGAAAGCTATTTAGACGGATACAGT
>MU160636.1:0-11446 GCA_015888305.1 Antheraea pernyi | reverse complement strand
GCATCGTCATTAAAATTACAATAACTTTTGATAGAATGAACCGATTTTAATGAAACCAAGACGAAATGTTACTCGAGAATATGTTAGTAGTAGGTGCAATACTTCAGTAATGATACTTGTTCAAACAAACAGACAGCTTTTTTTTTGTAGTCCGGTGAAGCTGTTAAGACCTTTGCTAGGTCAATAGCGTAGTCAGTTCGAAAAAAAAAAAAAGACAGACATTTCTAAAAATGATTGAAATGTATTTTATTACTTATTTCAAGACACCTGAAACATTTTTTTTTAATGTTACACTACATAAAATAATAATGGAGGATGAAGACAGTAGAGAGCCGCTGCTGACGTTCATGGAACACGTGGCAGAAATATCAAAAAAAAAGAAATGGATAGTAAAGGAAAACGGAGGTTACAAAAAAAATGTTTGAAAGCAATAGTCATAAATATATAAAGTCTCGGATAATGTCCGGGGGAAAAATGGGACTTAAAAAAAATATAACATTTTTTTCACAAAAATCTAGAAAGTACACGTTAGATTTACATTCTTATTATATGCATAGAAGATATTCGCACATAATATATATCATATTTACATATATAATGTTTGTAGTTATGTTAATTTTTTTTTATATTGCACCTGTTTGTAATTCTCTGTTTTATATCTAATAAATAAAAAAAAATATAACATTTACAGGTATCTTTCGCAGGTATATTAACTATCTTTTGCAGGTATGAACTATATGAATTACTATGTGGTTACTGTTTGCTGTACCTGAACTATATATGATTACGTGGTTACTGTTTCTATGTACTGTGTGATTGCTGCCATATATACTGTGTGATTGCTACCATATATACTGTGTGATTGCTGCCATATATACTGTGTGATTGCTGCCATATAGACTATGTGATTGCTGCCGTATCTACTATGTGCTTAATATACCTATATACTATGTGATTAATATGCCTATATACTACGTAATTATGTACTATGTGAATAAAGTTTCTATGTACTATGTCTTATATACATGTCGTATGTACTATGTGAATGATATGCCTTATGTACTATGTGAATGATATGCCTTATGTACTATGTGAATAAAAGTTCCTATGTACTTCTATGTTTCTATGTACTATGTGATTATGTACTATGTGGTAAGAATACTGTTTCTATGTACTGTGATTATATGCCTATGTACTATGTGAATACTGTTTCTATGTTTCTATGTACTATGTGATTACTGTTTCTGTGTACTATGAACATCATGTGATCCCACTATCGGTAATCCGTTATGTGATAAATGGATACATCGGAATTGACAATCATCTTGGTCATGTATTATCGGTGTCATAAAGCAAGTTACTCGTATTTATATTCTTTTCAGATTAGGGATATATGTGGAAATGGACTGTGACCGCCGTGGGACACGTCATTTGCAGGATGGCCGAGTGTTAATGTCTACGTCCGGTACCGTGACACACCCGAGAGGCGAGACTACAACGCCACCCGGGGAACCACTATTGACCTGCGATACCGCGCTATTGACTTTATCGGGGTGTTACTAATGACCTCGAACGCTATTGGTGGAAGTTATCGGCTGTTCATTATTCATTCCGGTGTGAGACTACATTGGTGGCATATAAAGGGCAAGATATCGCTGATCTGGACGCACTCCTATGTGGAAGTTATTGTAAGGCGAAGCTCTGGCCAAATGAATAGTGACAGTATCAACGAAGTGTTTATTGGCAATCCTGACTGCATCGACCCTATACGTGATTAGTGTAACAAAAGATACATTTCATGAGTATACGAGGATGGAAGTACCAACTTTTGATTATATATTACGGTAAATTGAATCAAGATTAAAAGCGAGTACTAGTAATTTTCACGCAACAGGTTCAATAACTCCCGCAGAAAAACTTGTAGTAAACAATAAGTAATTTCCGGTTTCCGTATTCGTATTCATTTCCGTACCATCGAAATAATTTCATCGACTGACATGATGTACACGTTCGTGTCGCGGCTGCAAAACACAAAGTAGTTTGAACGCTTACCGCCACTCAGGACACCTAAGTGTTAATGCATATGTTTGAAAGGAACGCTGGACGCGACGCTACTCTCGACGCTCGATTGTAGCGTCCACTATGGTCGTACACTAAGCGTAAGTGTAGTAATTGAGCTATATGAGTTTACTTGATCTTTGTCTGTACGAGTGTAATATACATTCCTATTCACGCAAAAGGCATCTGATCTAGCCATGAGTGTACATACACGCTCATTATATGAAATTGGAAAACTATCTTATGAGTAAGTTTATTGAGAATAGTTCACACACAGAGGCACCCACAGCGTATATAGTGGTTTATATTATGGCTAGTACATTCTTTTGAAAAGGACTATTCAAGTCCATGGGTATTTAAGAATTGTAGTTCTCTTTTTATTAAAACAGAGTAGCGTGTAGATTTTTACACCGAAGGTGGACTTTATTTACTATAATATATGAAAACCGAATGCCTGGTTTTACTTTGCAGATTTGAATCGACCTACCGACTATATTATAAATGCAAGTAGATATGCGTACTTCAAATTCCCTGACGAGATTTATCAAAGGCCTTTGACACAGTCCAATGCGGGTGTTAATGGAACCAACGACACTATATTCGATACTTCTGTGATATTTTAATCTCCTTTAAGATATGATAACGAAATTCTATATTTTGCTTTAACTCTTCAATGTTATATTTTTATTTATTTATTAGATATAAAACAGTGAATTACAAACCAGTGCAATGTAAAAAAAAATTAACATAAATACAAACATTATATATGTAAATATGATATATATTATGTGCGAATATCTTCTATGCATATAATAAGAATGTAAATCTAACGTGTACTTTCTAGATTTTTGTGAAAAAAATGTTATATTTTTTTTAAGTCCCATTTTTCCCCCGGACATTATCCGAGACTTTATATATTTATGACTATTGCTTTCAAACATTTTTTTTTTGCAACCTCCGTTTTCCTTTACTATCCATTTCTTTTTTTTTGATATTTCTGCCACGTGTTCCATGAACGTCAGCAGCGGCTCTCTACTGTCTTCATCCTCCATTATTATTTTATGTAGTGTAACATTAAAAAAAAATGTTTCAGGTGTCTTGAAATAAGTAATAAAATACATTTCAATCATTTTTAGAAATGTCTGTCTTTTTTTTTTTCGAACTGACTACGCTATTGACCTAGCAAAGGTCTTAACAGCTTCACCGGACTACAAAAAAAAAGCTGTCTGTTTGTTTGAACAAGTATCATTACTGAAGTATTGCACCTACTACTAACATATTCTCGAGTAACATTTCGTCTTGGTTTCATTAAAATCGGTTCTCTCTATCAAAAGTTATTGTAATTTTAATGACGATGCAAGATAAGTACGAGAGAAAAGTAGATAAGTAAACGAACTTAGTATATTTAGTTGATTTTATTAGTTTTTTTTTATACATTAGTTTCACACTAGGTCGGTACAGCTAGTATTAATATATATCGGTTAAAATCTTTATGGGAACTAAACATGATATCTTAAATGTGTTTCCTTTCTCTACACTCTGTAACTGGGTAAAACAAAAGAGAACTATAAACGATCAAAATTGTTCTAGAAATGTAACAAGTTTTGTTGTCCGCAACATGTGCAACGACTAGAGGCGAAATATTTTCTGATATTGGAAATTTTAAACTTATTAGTTCAGACGTGTATTAACCGAAAAGAATTGTTATTTTGCTAACACATAAATATTTTTAAAAATTAAAATTCCAGCGTATATCTGCAATTTTCTCCTCCTGAAAATAGTTTTGTTGTTTCAATCACAATTTTTATATGAATTAATAACGATGTCACGTGTACCCTATACGTGATTAGTGTAACAAAAGATACATTTCATGAGTATACGAGGATGGAAGTACCAACTTTTGATTATATATTACGGTAAATTGAATCAAGATTAAAAGCGAGTACTAGTAATTTTCACGCAACAGGTTCAATAACTCCCGCAGAAAAACTTGTAGTAAACAATAAGTAATTTCCGGTTTCCGTATTCGTATTCATTTCCGTACCATCGAAATAATTTCCTCACTTGAGTAGCAGTAAGTAGCAGTAGAGTAGCAATGGCAGTAAGTAATAATATACTAGAAAACTGGTTGCCAAAAATAAAATAGAAAAAGAACTTGTAATACTATTAACTACTCGACAATGGCAGTAATAATCTAAAAGATTGGTTGCCAAAAATAAAGTAAAAAAAAAGTAACTGCTTAAAAACATGTCAAAGAATAACGATACTTCTATAGTTTTGTAGTTAAACAAATAGTTGAAAAGGAGTTTTTGGCGTAGTCCGGTGAAGCTGTGAAGACTCTGCCGGGTCAATAGCGTAGTCAGTTCGAAAAAAAAAAAATTTTGGCGGGATCTTGTAATGTAGTGACTTTTATTTTATATTTTTCTTGTATTATTTGGCTCTATATTTTGTAATATTGATGGTGTTTTACGCAAAGTAGTTCAATTATTGGACACAGGATGGCTAATAATACCACGGAACATGGATTCTGACTTGCCATAAAAAGTCCACCATCTTGTTGAAGTTATACTTGTTTTGGCTCGTTAGGGAAAAATGATGAGAGTAAATTTTTACAATGCGCGCGCACACCGTCACGAAAAACCGACACCCTGAAGTTTGCTATAGTCAACTTTTTCTATTGTTAGTGTCGTTTTTTCTACAAACGTAGAATAAGGCGAAAGATAACATTGTTACGCCAACGAAGTATAACTTCTAACGCGTGTACATACACATACAGTACACACACACTTTTAGATCATTGAAATGATCTTAAGAAATTTGTAATATCACCTACTGGACAATGGCAGCAATAATCTACTAGAAGATTGGTTGCCAAAAATAGATGAACAACTGTTTATCACCACATATTGTAAAATAACATCCTCTACCACGTCTGTTCGCGATAAACTCAAAAACAACTTAACAGATTTTCATGCGGTTTCCAACAGTAGATAAAGTGATTCATGAGGAAGGTTTGGGTATATAATTTGTCATGGTTTATTTTATTGTCAGGGCGGGACAACGTCCACCGGGCCTGCTAATCTTAGTATAAAGAAAAAGTAACAATACCTACTTGCACCTACTTTCAAACACCAGAATAAATAATCAATATTTTTATCGTAACGTTCATGATTATTCTTCACTACCACTTCAACATTAACCCGTAAAATTGTACGTAATGTCTTAAAAACACAAGAGAAATCCCCAACTACAAACATTATATATGTAAATATGATATATATTATGTGCGAATATCTTCTATGCATATAATAAGAATGTAAATCTAACGTGTACTTTCTAGATTTTTGTGAAAAAAATGTTATATTTTTTTTAAGTCCCATTTTTCCCCCGGACATTATCCGAGACTTTATATATTTATGACTATTGCTTTCAAACATTTTTTTTTTGCAACCTCCGTTTTCCTTTACTATCCATTTCTTTTTTTTTGATATTTCTGCCACGTGTTCCATGAACGTCAGCAGCGGCTCTCTACTGTCTTCATCCTCCATTATTATTTTATGTAGTGTAACATTAAAAAAAAATGTTTCAGGTGTCTTGAAATAAGTAATAAAATACATTTCAATCATTTTTAGAAATGTCTGTCTTTTTTTTTTTCGAACTGACTACGCTATTGACCTAGCAAAGGTCTTAACAGCTTCACCGGACTACAAAAAAAAAGCTGTCTGTTTGTTTGAACAAGTATCATTACTGAAGTATTGCACCTACTACTAACATATTCTCGAGTAACATTTCGTCTTGGTTTCATTAAAATCGGTTCTTTCTATCAAAAGTTATTGTAATTTTAATGACGATTTGCAATTATGTTAATTTTAGCTCACCTAAAACATAGTTATTGTTTTATATAATTAATTCAGAAGCTAATATATATTAATGATTAATGAATATTGCGAGTTCCGATCAGTTTTAAGCTAGGATTTTTTACGTCAGGCTTGTGTGCGAAAAATGTTTTACAAATCGTACGGAAAAACGTGAAAATTTTGGGTTAAAAAATCAGCATACCCCGGTGTGAGACTACATTGGTGGGAGTATATAAAGGGTAAGAATATATAAAGGGTAAGATGTCGCTGGTCTGCTTGGATTTGCTCCGTCGTCGTACGCGTGCGAAGACGTCTCACTGGAGCTCGGCGAGCTTTACTTCGCTGGTCTTACGCGACGATGCGCCGCACTAGCGCCACCACTTCTCGACCGCCTGCGGATCCGAGAAGAACCAAAAAGGCCCTTTTCGGGGCCAGCCACCACCGCCCCCAACCCGCCCAACAGACACTGCCGCATCCCGAACAACAACCACTGCTTCGCCTACTGGACTCCGCACGCCTGTGACTACGCCTAAAATCGTGCCCACGGTACCCACGACAGAGGCCGCCCGCCGGGCCGTCAATATCGACAGAAGCGTACGAGAGTGATATTCTCACTCTCGCCCAGCTGATTACAGCTGGGGCTCTGTCGGTGGGGATGACTCGGTGGATGGCGCTGTACCTGCGCGTCCAAGAAGCAACGATGGAAGGCAAGAAGATTACCGCCGAGGACTCGACGGCGCTCGAGAGCACCACTCGCGGTGTACTCGCGCCCCCGTTGATCCCGGACGATCAAATCGGCCCACTCGGTCGCGCGTTTCGCCGGAAGCGCTGCGAATTGGAGGCAGAGGCTCTCGCGACACCCGCCGCGACGTCAACATCGTCGCAGCAGACTCCTCCGGGTATCATCAAGACGCCGCATCCGAAGAAGATACGGATAACTGAAGACTCCGCGCGACACGATACGCCGCGCGCGCCCAGTATCGACTGCTTAGCAGTGCAGACGCCCGCACCCGCGTCAACACTAGCTACGTCGCGAGGGGCTGCCCGCGCGCAGCCCACGTACGCATCAGTTGTGACGTCCTCGCCACAACGCGACACCGAACACCCAGTGGCGCCACCTACGGAACCACTGCCCAAGAAAAGCGACTAATCAGCGTCGAGCTATACCGCAACGCAGCCACCCTCGGAACCCGCCGCGACTTCCGTTCCGGCACCTCTGCAGCGCTATCCGCCGATCGTTGTCGATCGCCTTCCCAACTGGCATTTCCGACGATTGGCGGACACGCTGGGGCACGCGCCGAACGCACGATCGTTTGGAAACGGCGTGCGATTCATTCCGAGGGATAAACAAGAAGATAGGATAACAAGAGATTACCTTGCTTCGCAAGAAGAGCAAGGGGTCGCCTACTCACCCCCTTCAGAGCAGCCATTAAAGGTCGCAATACGCGGCTTACCCATAAACACCCGCCCCGAGGACATTGCCGCGGCCCTGCCAGAGATGGGATTTCACCCGGCATACGTCCGAGCGATCGATGCGCGCCGTGGAAGATCTGGGTGCATCCACCACTGCGCACTCAAGAGGATGCCTGGCTTATTTCCGGCCATATATGATTTCAGAAAGATTCTACTGATGGACGTCAGTATTGAAGGATGGCGTGGGGCCCGGCACAGTGCCATCAGTGCCAACTATTTCGGCACTCGTCTCACCACTGCCACCGCAAGATTGCCTGTGTTAGGTGCGGCGGGGAGCACCCGGCGCACCTCTGCGAACGCCCACTCGACGAACCAGCTACCTGTGCGAACTGTAAAGGCGCACACCCAGCGAATGATGCTCTGCGATGCCCAGTGTATCGTCGAGAAGCACGCAACCGCCATGCGGGGACCGTCGCCCGGTCTGGTGATACCCGGCACACGACGAGAAAACCGACACAGGCCCCAAATAAGCATCCCTCGAAAACGAGTGAACCGCGTACCGGAGGAGAGGCGTCCCAGCCGCCTATGTCGCCTAGAACGAATCGGAGATTCCTGGATGTTTTAAACGACATCCTAAATCGAAGCAAGGGAAATCCTGAAGCTGAAAACCTATGCCGGACCATCATGAAGGATTACCAGCAGAATTGATGGCCATTATGGACCGGCAGACACCCCGGCTCAACTCGTGAGGAAGCCCGACCGAAATCACCGCGCACGACGACTTAAACGCACTTACAATTAAGTGCAATCTAATGACAGACCTGTATTCACAGGTCTCGTAGAATGGCCACTGAAGAAGGCAATACGCCTTGAACAGTTCCCTCACCCACCCAGAAAGGGTAGGTTGAGACGACTCCCACAGTGGTCTGCTCGCACTCCTATGTGGAAGTTACTGTAAGGCGAAGCTCTGCCCGGATAAATAGTTAACAGTGCCTTCAGAGTGTTTATTGCCATTCCTGACTGCATCGACTCTATACGTGATTAGTGTAACACACGTTAATGTTTAATCATGTGGGTACACGTTACAATAAAAAAATTCCTACAATTACGGGGTTCTTTACGTGGATGGCAATTGTAACAATAATATAATACATAATGAAACATGTGCGAACGCCATACTGCAATTAACTTTTAAGTGTCGCGCTGGCTCTAGTGTGAGCGGTTGTATATCACGTGACAAATTTATTGTATCTTATTACGTACCCTATATCATTTCGAAATATAAAATACATGTACACTTTAAAATCTTGAGGCACTGATGTACTCCACCCGTTATACAGAGTCCGAAATACGATGTCAGTACCTGATTTTTTTGTTAAACATATTTTACATTTAATATCCTACATTCTATATTCTGATTAGCTATCGAGAAAGGAGTCTGTACCTAGGATATACTGCTATGTAGATATATGATAAATGTAATTTAAGTTAAATAGAAGTTTTTAATTGAAGTTAAATGTTTTGTAAAATAGATGTTTTGTATGATTTTTTTCTTTATTTTTAAGACATTTTTATACATTTTAGTCTTAATCGTTTATTAATATCTTTTATTTTTAAAATCTAGCCTAAAACCTTTATACCATTCTATACTCAGCACGTAACCTACATCTGAAATTCAACTGTCCCACCGTTGTCATCAGGGAGTTTCAGTCCCTACATCTCAGCGACTTTATCAGATCAGTTCAATCGTATCATAATATTGCATTATCACCGAACTTACACAAGAATTTGATTTTAGCTCAATTGGATAGTAAGAAATTGTTAATTTTTTTTAAATAGATTTTGAAGACAAGTTACATGGGAATATTATAAGTGAAATAATAATTATACCGTCCTATACCTGCGCATTGGTCTGTGAGACCGAAGGCATATGTTAGACTCGTTTTTTTTTTAAATCGCTGACGTTTTGGACTTCTTTCATGGCCTACTTCAAATTACTATAGCGTGAGGATTCGTGCATACATTACATTTACATGGCGTAGATCGGTCTGTCGGACCGATGCGCAGGTATAAGGTTAATAATAAAAAACGCATAATGACGTATTTATACACACTCACAGTTAACATTTGTAATAGATAAGATTAAAAAGACATGTCTAAAGATTATAAAGGTACACTGAGAGAATCTCAATAAACTTTAAATTAAGAAAAAAAAATCCATAATGTTACGATCGAATTTCTACCACTGGACAACTGCTTCCAATACTGTGTAGTAAATGTAGGTAGGTAGTAGGTCAGGTAGGTGGTAGAAACACGCTGAAGCTATTACTTGTTTCAGCATGAATGCGTCAGCTCGCCCGGGATACTACCACCCTCTCACAGAAACACGGACGTGCAGTAACAGTGATTGCATTGTTGCGTTTCGTTCGGTCATTGAAGCGCCGGAGTAATTCCTCCCCTCCTTGCCCCCAAAAAAAGGTTGGCAACGCACTTGCGACTCCCATGGTGTTGTTAGTGTCTATGAACAGTGATGTTCACTTAACATCAGGTGACACACATTTTTCATTGCCTCCTGTGACATAAAAAAAAAATGTTGCCTCGATAGTATTATTGTTTGAAAATGTTAAAATATAATTTATCCACGTCCTAATAATTATGTGCTTCGTAAGAGCATTCGTTATGTTTGTAATAAATAAGTTGTGATTCTGTTAAATAATAAAGTAAGGGTCTGTCTATACTATATTTATTCACACACCATATAAAATGGATATCTCCTGTGACAGATTTTGGAGCGTGAACTTGGATAATTTAGGAGTTATATTAATTATAGTATATAGAAATATTGGCGCAAAAAACGCAAATAGGTTCACTTGGAATATCAGCAATAATTTCTGATATTTTAAACTACGCCTGTAGTTGACAAATGTTCAAAAATAAGAACAGCAAACATTTTGTTAAACTCCGTCGGCCATGACAGTTAAACGTGAATACGAGTTTCTCTGTTTGTTATGCTTTTACGCCCTAATTATTCAACCAATCTTAATAAAATTTTGCATATACGTTCTAAGAGATACACAAAAGAACACAAATAATTTTTATTTCACTCACAAAAAAATTAAAGTTTTCGAATTTCAAAACTACATGAAAGCGAGTGAAGCCGCGGACAAAAGCTTGCAAAAATGATAATTATCGTTCTGAGTAGTGCAGTGATTAGTATTTGTCTCATCGCTAGCGCAGCGTCGAGTGTGTTAAGTTAGAGTTCCACACAAGACGACCATTTATTTGACTTACAAATGAGGGTCCTATCTCCGTCAATTGTGTTTTTATGAAGTCCCCTGTGATACGGAGTTTTGATCCTAGTCTAGGAGTTGTCGTTTCAGACTGAAATAAATACAATGAAATAAGAATGACTAAATTACTGTAACATTAAGTAAATTAAATGTCCCTTTTATATGAATTGGTAGCTTCTGCCTGCAACTTAATCCGCGTGGTATAGTTACTTTGAGCTAGTTCTGACAGGCAGCGGAAAAATAGAAGAAAAAGAAAACAAAACAAATAAACAATTTTGAAACATCCTTCATCGGTGCTCCGCTCCTATTGGTCTAAGCGTGATGATATATAGCCTATAGTATTCCTCAATAAATTAACTATCTAACACTGAAATAATTTTCAAAACGGACCAGTATTCCATGAGATTAGCGCGTTCAAGCAGACAAACTCTTCAGCTTTATAATATTACTACCTGTGCCCGCGACTTCGTCTGCGTGGAAGCATATAAAAAAAACGGTGATTGATAAAGTTATCTGAACGTATTAAGTCCATTTACTTGTCTACTTTCCCCTCGTACTTACGTCGTGCCGTCATTAAAACTACAATAACTTTTGATAGAGTGGACCGATTTTAATGAAACAAAGACTAAGTTACTGCCGAGGATTTGCTTTATGATCTTGAAGAGGCTTTAAGCGTGTGACCCGTGTTCATACAAACAGACATACAGACATTTCTAAAAATGATTGAAATGTATTCTATTTCTTATTTCCGGCAACCTTTTTTTTTTAGAAAATCGAAAAATTACAGACAAATTTACATCGGCATTTTGGCTTCACCTTTGTCGGATG
>MU160635.1:33075-58813 GCA_015888305.1 Antheraea pernyi | reverse complement strand
AAATCCCATCCCATTCGATATACTATTTGCGAATGCACTATAAGAATTTATATCTAATGTACACGTTACATATAACAGTTGACGTGCGTGTCGTAGTTACAAATGTTTTTGAAAAAGCTTTTCTGTAATGTACACACCCACTCACAATTTTACATTTCTTTAATACATTTTTTAAAAAGCGCGTGCGGAGCCGAGGGTAACAGCTAGTATTTAATATTTTGGAAAACAATTTGCTAAGTTTACGAATATTGGTTAGTTAAAAAAAAAGTTCATAAGTCAAATCATATTAATAACATTCGGTGTTATTACAAAAAAGTTAAATACTTATTGAACCCCAGGGTTTTAGCCAGCTAAAGCTCTCATATAAAGATCTCATATAAATGCACCGCGGTCGCTGAATGTTCGCCATCTTGCTCTTTTGTCTCGCTTTGTTTACATTAACCTTAGACTTGTGAAAAAAGGATAACACGATCTTGACTCGGCCGAGCGCGGTGCATTCATTTTTAAACCAAGTATTTAATACGTATTTAACTTTTTTGTAATAACACGGCTTCTGTTTTATTACATTGACGATTAGAGCCCATTTAACAAAATTACTAATGGTCTTCAATATAGCAGCTGGATTGGCATTAGATATAACGACAAGAAAATCGCTTATTTTAAGTTAGAACCATCAATTTTTGATACGAAACTGATTCTAGTGAATTGTTGAATTTATTAAATAATTAAGAGCCTCAAAATAAACTAATTTTTAAACGGTTAATATTTAATAAAGCCATAATAATACGAATATTTATGATGTTATGGTTTCTTAGAAAAATTGTTTTCAAGTCTAACGAATTTCGAAATTCGTGTTTGTGTCGTACGTCTGGAGTTAGTATAAATATAGATGTGTATTTAAACGGGGCTTTATACAAGTCAGACAAATAATTCTCGGAACCAACAGAAGATCTTTATTTATAAAACATTCGGGGATAATATCTCCAAGAAACTATCGAAAAATTATTCATTTAATTCATTCAGAATTGGTAATACGAAAATTATTTTTCCATTCTGATTTAATCAAAGTCTTGTTATTTATTTAATCTATAATTATGGCTTATACCCTAGCATAAAAAAGTATTAACAAAAAGTGTTCAGAATCACATCTTTTACAGAAAACACTTTTACGTGTTAGTCAATCGATGTGTGTTTTAGCTCTAAAATGACACTGAGCTTTTTGTGAAGAGAAACAACGCGATGAAATCATTGTGGTAAGACTTTCTCTAAAGCCCGTTGGGCTAACTATCGGTCTCCAGTTGAAACTCTTTCACCATACTACAAATGTGTGTTCTGACAACTGTACTTAAAACCACTCCGTTTCTACGCTTTCACATTTAACATACAAAATAATAATATCAATTCAAACACTAATAAACAACAAAGAGAACCTAATTAAAGTCTGTTCTAAAATTCTCAAAAGTATGAGTACCAATATAAATAAACCTAGGTTGAGTGATCGGTGACAAAACCTGCGAGCGGCGTCTCTGAGTTTAAGCCTTCGATAATAAAATGGACAATAAACTTCTTTGTTTGTTCAAACTTCGAAAAATTATCCATTGTTAGTTGGCATCACTTTCATTTCACCCGACGGTCATTGACACTGTGCTTTAACATATATTGGTAGAGGATTGACTATAATTTTAGTATTTTCTAGATATGTAGGTCAAATATTAAGCACCTATTTTTTTATTGATTTAGAACGCATATCAAGTTCTGAGTATCCTGTAAAAATATTGCTAACGAGTAACCAGTCACCCAGTATACTACCACTTTAAGCCACAACGTTAGCTATCATCCCGTTACATTGTGGTCAAGAATTAAGTCTTGTATTTGGAATTTCTTTGCTTATAATGAATTTAGTTTCTACGTTGTACCGGCTTATCCCAAGCAAGTCTTGATCGATTTTGACTAGTTTAACTGACGGATAGAGATAATTTCATAATAATACTGCAATTATGTTACATATTATTTCGGTTTTCACTAAGAACAAGATAGTAAAGATAAGAAATTATAAAAGGCAAGGTTAAACAATAACATCAAAATTATTAAGAATAAAACGAGTATATACAGTCATAAGGACTTCCGACAGAAGAGAAAACTTAAAACAATGAAATAACTGTATTCTCTTTGCTTGCTAGCATACCATGACGTGAATTCATAAGTTTATCTCCTGCCAAAGTATACCACTCAAGGTTTTCACTTCAATAATAAAAGACAGCCCATAGTTAATCCCAAATACAACATTATTTCCCATAAACCAGCAAGTTCATTGTCATGAGATAAAATTCGCTGGTACCTTAACAATTGTCTACGTTTATAATTAACAAGATATTGCCCTTTAGTTAATACGTCGATTTACAGGAAATATTCGATGACGTAAACCCCAGCTATCGGCGTTCTTAGCGTTATGGCATCTCGAGTATTTGACTGGGAATTTCTGCATTCCGATGTAGAAGGCACTGCGGTTTATCCATGTTGTTTATCTTAAGGCTACCGTATGATTGCAATCCACAAATTTCAGTGTTTAATAAGTATAGAATTAATTGATTTTAAATAAATTGCTCTATTTTATATTAGTTAGTTAAAGTGTATTAAAAACAAATAACCTACCATATGATTATATATATACAACTAGCTGTGCCCCCGACTCCGTCCGCGTCCAACCTAATATAAAAAACAGTGACTAATAAAATCATCTGAATGTATTAAGTCCATTTATTTATCTACATTTCTCTCGTACTTAAGTCGTATTGTCAATAAAATTACAATAACTTTTTTTCAAAATCAAAATATCCTTTATTCGATTTAGGCCCTGAGAAGGCGCTTTTGAACGTCAAACCTACCACCGGTTCGGAAAACAGCCCAGTTGTCGAGAAGAACCGGCAAGAAACTCGATCTGGTTTATCTTTTCATGTATTTTTACAGTAATAAATATTTCCATTCGTTATTAGTGGATGCACAGAGAGGGGCGTCATTTCCAGACGTCACAATCGTTTACATATTAATCCACCCTATAATAGCATTTAGGTATTAAAACCCACTTGACATGGTTCTTGAACTCACTATCAGGCAAATCGGTAATGTGTTTTGGGACTTTGTTTGTTTTTGATAGAGTGAACGATTTTTATGAAATCGAAACTAAATGTTACTCGATATGTTTTATGACTTTCTTGGTGAGGTTTTATCGTGAACGCAGTACTTTATCAGTGATGCGTGTTCAAACAAACAGACAGACAGACAGAAATTTCTAAAAATGATTGAAATGTATTTTATTTCTTATTCCAAGACGCTTGCAACAGATTTTTTTTACAAAACATTAAAAAGTACAGACACGTTTGACCAACATTTTTATTATATATATAGATACTAACGGGCAGGGCGGAAGTTGTCCTGCCTTGATAATAAAAAAAAAAAAATTCAACCGCAGCGCCACCTTCCTGTTCCCATTATGAATCTAAACCATTCTCGGATCTGCTGGAAACGCACACAAAATTTCATCAAAATCGGTCCAGCCGTTTAGAAGGACTTCAGTGACATACACACGTACAGAAGAAATTTATATATAATTCGATACTTTTTATAAATATTAGATATTCACTGAATATATTAATTTTTCTGTTACGAATAACTAATTTGTAAATGTTTCAAATTTAATGAACTCAATTTATAAATATCATAAAATAACTTTCACTAATTTTAAAATACCTAACTTAGTTTTTTGTTTTGTAGTCATTCATACCTTCAGTAGGTACGAGTATTAACCAAAAACCCATAGATATTTTCACAGTAAACACAATTGAATAGAAAGTCAAAAATAGTTATTATATACTGTTTTGGTGACCAAAATAGGAAATGCTCCAAAATTATTATGAGAACCGAAACTATTTTTTTTTATATCACAGCAGGCAAACGAACATGTGGAGAACCTGATGTTAAGTGATCACCATCGTCGATAGACACTTGCAACACTAGGGAAGTTGCATGCGTAACTGAAAAGTATACTCAAATTAATTTTTTTAAAGAAAAATGCAATTAAGTTACATTTATTGGAACGTAATTTCACTGAAGTACAATTAAGTATGATTAATAAATATAACTACGTCGAAATAATTCTCATAACAACGTAAAAGAGAGGATATTTATCCTCTTGAAAATACTTTCATCCACTTTTATCTACTTTTCACCTTTTGAAACAGGTTAATAATAATTTAACAAGAAACTTGAAGGAATTGATAAGACATTTAAGTATAAAACAATTGGTCTCACTACACTTTATTTTATAAGATATATATTTACTTATTAAAAGTGTATCAACTTTTGAAATAAAACTTCTTTTCGTACGAAAAGAGATAGCTATAATCTTTAGATAGCTATTAAATTTCATCCACACCATCTCGATTGGCGGAGGTCTTCCACGGTGAGGTTCTTAAGGTCATTTCTGCTTCGTTTTTTTTTTCTCGAACTGACTACGCTATTGACCCGGCAGGGTCTTCACAGCTTCACCGGACTACTAAGGTTGGCGCTTAAGGCACACAACCGATTTGGGTTTTAGGTAACATACATACACAAGGGTGCACGCACGCCTCGGCTTGAGCTGTTACCTGGAAAAAGTCGCGTCTGACCTAGCTATTCTAAGCTATTCATACATATATACATTTGTGAACCATAGAATCGAAACTGCATGATTCACAAATGAATACGTGTATATCGGAATGAAATGAACTAAACTATTCGATTTAGTTCGATGAGGGAAAAAAACAAAAATTCTCCCACCATGTGTATGTATGTGCACGTGTGTGAGAGAGATGATCTCATATGTGTGTTCAAGTGATGTAGGTGAGTCACTGTATCGCGATAATAATATCACGAGGGCTCCGCGCGGGGACGACCTAGGCTCGAGATATTACTGAGAACCGCGATGTGTGCGGGAGCTAAAAAGGATCGATTACAAAAGCGCGGGCGCAACACGCATTTAATAAGATCGAATTTAAATTTACTTAACGGCGACGGCGCCGAAATCTAAAAATAGACATAACAAAAATTATTATTATTGAACGGTCGTTTTTAGGGGAAGATAGACGTAAATACGCGATTTACTCTATCTTATATGAGTTATTTATTTTGAACAGCTGCGCGCGCGAGCCGTTGTAATGTAGCCGCGATGGCTGGAAACCTATGTATTGCAGTGACGGATCCTAGAAGAGGATTTCGGGCGGTTTCTTCGTATGCCGAGATCTCCGAGATCTCGTGGAAGATGAGTAATTGACCTGCGTAGTCAATACTCGATAGGGAGAAGGAATAGGCGGGGTGATCCTGTGAAGGATTAGCCGCCGGAGGTCTGGGAATGGGCTGGGACGCGGGCTTAGGAGCCCACGGAGCCTGAGGGGCCCGGTAGGGGCGGGGGGGCGCGCTAGTCGCGGGTGCGGACGCTGCCGGTGCACGAGACGTGCTCGGCAGGCTCGGAAAGGCCTCTTGGGACATGAGAGGCGGGGGTCGGGGGCGGGCGGGAGCGGCGGCCGCCTTAGACGGCGACGCCTGCCTGGGGTAGCGAGGGCGCTTTGTGCGCGGGGCGCGGGGACATCCGCGATAATTCGCGGTATGACCCACGCCGCGGCACAGAACACAGCTCGGGGGATCGGGGGAGTCTTTAGTGCGAGAACACTCCTTGGTGGAGTGGTCGCCGAGGCACTTAACGCACCTGGGTTTCAGGAGACAGTTTCGTGCGGAGTGTCCGTACACCTGACAGTTGTGACACTGCGAGGGCACAGACGTTTTGCGCGGCGGCTCGACGATAACGCCGGAGAGGCCGCAGAGGGATGTGAGATTGAAGATCGCTTTCCCTTGAGGGGTGCGATCGAGGACAACGAGAACCATATCATATGGAGCCCTGGTGCGCGGAGAGCGCATACGATGAACCTCGCGAACAGGAATCTTCTGTTCTTTGAGGTCGTCGGAAATGTCGTAAGTCGGGAGTTCTGAAGGAACCCTACGGATCACAACCCGTAGTTTACGCTCCTCTTCGAGAGAGTGCGTGAAATAACCCCACTGGTTGTCCCGAAGGAAACGAGTGAGGTCACGATGGGCGGTGGACGTGGCTACCTTCACCTGAATACCTACAGCGGTATTCACAGCGGAGGTGTAAGGGATGCCTGCCGTTTCCAGCAGGCTAGAAATTTCAACCCAAGACGCTTTGTCTTGGATCGTAACGGGGGGCGGTGGGCGGGGCTTTTTGCCCGAAACTGCGGAACCCGCAGTTTTAGGCGAAGCGGGTCTAGAGGGCGCTGGTGTCGTCTTTGGCACTTTCGCGCCATCGACATTGACTATTTTTTTGGAGGGCAAACTGCCTTCCGGATCTGATGAGGAGTTGGAGCGCTTCTTGCGCGGTTTGCGGTGCGTGACGGTGGTGAAGCCATCGTCCGCAGGAGGGGCTTGCTCAGCAGGAGGATCTTGCTGAGCAGGAGGGTCTTGCTCCATATCGGAGCCAGAATCGGAATCGCTATCGTCACTATCGTGAACGGGTGGGATTTCAAAATTATTATCTGCCTCGATCTTGGCATAGATCGAGGGAGCGGGCTTGGAGGAGTGAGGGAAATCGACGCGACGCTTCGCAGCGTACGCGTCGTAATCGTCTACGAGACGAGGACAAATACTCGAGATGAAACCTCGGAGGCTGAGAAGTTCGGTCTCTAAGAGGCCGACTTCACGATCGGAGGCCATACGGGGGCCTGAGGAGGGGAGTGGGGCGGAGGAAGACATGTAAAAACTCCCTGCCAGAGGGGCAGGGGGGCGCGCCTTAATGAATTTAACGGACTATCCCGAGTCCGGATCAAAGGGAGCTGTTTAAAACTAAACAAAATAGGAAAACAACGCAAATAAGTACCTGAGCGAGACAGGGGAAAAATAACATAAGACTACTTAAATAAACAAACAATAAAAAGAAAATAAATTTAAAAATAAATCACTGAAGAATTAAAGAAATACGTAAATAAATAGATAAATAAATGAGTAAATAAATAAATATACCAAGAAATAGATAAAGCAATAAATAAATACAAAGGAAAGGTCTCACTCAGTTCCAGGAAAAAGAACGCAGGTGTGGAACGCAGGTGTGCAGCGCAGGTGTGCCGGATCGGAACAACTCAATAACTGACGTCACTAAATCACGAGTATTAAAATCGAACTTAGCGCGCGCAGCAAAACGGACAATCGTTCGAGTCGACGGTCCGATCGGAACTCTTCTGCTTCGTACTGGTATCGACTCCTAGCGGCGTTGTTTTCAAACCATTACGAGTTACAATTTCAAACCATTACGAGTTACAAAACGTTGAGAAGTGTAGAGAGCGTACACTTTTTTTAAATACTTACTATCAGATGACCCGCATATTGGATTGCCCCCTATAATATAAAAAAAATGTATATATAGGTTTTAAGTTGTGAGAGAATGAGTTAGTATATCCTTTATATACTCGAAATATATAAAAAGAGAGATAGAGAGAAAGAAAAACAGAGGAACGTTGAAATCTATAGCATATTATCTTTTATCAAATCGTAATGACTATTGCACACTTATAAAAATTATTCAGTATTGTGTATTATTAACATTGTAAATATATATATATATAAAAATTACAAAGTAATGCCGAAAACTAATTTACTACCTCCATAGTGTATTCACCGCATTCTCTTAAAAAATAATCAGAATTCTAAGTTTGACTTCTAGCGCATGTAAATCATACACAACTTATTTTTTAATAAATTTAACTTCGTTAAATACAATTTCAATGTATTGTTTCTTGGTAAGGCAAATAATATTCACATGCATATAAGTTGACACTTTATGTACTATCATAATCCGTCATCGTCATGTCAACCCGTGACCGGTTTCGCGTGAACTTTATAATGATAACTTTTAATTTGCAATAGTTTAATTTTATTTATGCATTTTTTTTTTCATATCTTTACATTACACTAAAAACTAAAAATTGTGTATGTGCCCCTAGTTGTGGTCATGTGACTCTAATTTTTATCGCCTACAATTTATATCAATATTATGTAGTGTAAGATACAAAAGAATGCGCAATTTTAACGCACATTTCTCTAGAATCATTATTCAGATTTTAGAATTTTATAATGAGTGAATGATCAAAATATTTGAGAAAAATTCTAGGCCACCTCTACCGTCACGATACCACTTTTAGAAACAGAGTAAATACCATATGAAATAGGTTATGTAACTGTATTGCCAGCGTATAATAAAGCCCCAAACCACATTGCAAATTTGCCGGATCTTAAGTTAAAAGTTTGGACATTAGAATCCGCTTGACATGATGCTTGATGTCAAGTGGGTTTTAACGTCTAAAGGTTAATTATTATGGGGTGGATCGATATGTAAACGACGGTAATGTTTGGCAATGACGCTCCTCTATGTGCATCCGCCATAAACGAAGGTTATCTATGTCTGTAACAATATATGTTCATAAAGATATGCACGATAAAAAAAATAAACCACATCGAGTTTCATGTCGGTTATTCTCGATGACTGGGTTGTTTTCCGAACCGGTGGTAATTTTGACCTTCTCAAGCGTCATTTAAGGGCCTAAATTGAATAAGGTATTTTTGACTTTGATTATAAGTAATCCATGATTGTAAAAAGTGTAACCCCAAGGCTTATCTAGTACTATACACACATAATACGACGTTACATAAAAAAATTTTTAATGTTTTATTTCCAGGGTTGTAGCAATCCTGTCGTCCGTTGTTGACGTCTGTACATCATCCATCACAAGCAGCAATTGTTTCGGAAACAAGCGATAGTGTGAACATGAATATAATAAATGACATTTCGCTTGTCCCATACCATTTCTATTTTATTACTTCTATGTTATCAGTGACAAGTCGTGATTTTTTAGTGGTTTGACCAGTGGAATAAGAACCCGATGTCCGCAGATTCAAATCCCGGTAAGTACCAACGAATTTTTCGGAATTCACGACATTTACTAATTTAAATTGGTAACTATCGGATGACGGTGAAGTAGAACATGGTGAGAAAACCTGAGCCTGAGAAATGTTCTTGTACTACTATATGTGGGAAGATATATAACTGTGTATTTCTCAGAGTTTGAAATCGCCAATACGTCGTGGGCTGGCGGGATGGTTATGCCCATAACTTCCTTCGAAAAAAGGCTATGGCCATGCAGTGGCTCTCTCACAGGCTGGTGACATATATCATCATCATCATATCATATCATCATCATTACCCTTATCCCACTTAAGTAGGGTCGGCACAACATGTTTTCTTTTTCCACTCTCTCCTGTCAAATGTCATTTCAGTATTCACACCTTTTACGCACATATCGTTTTTCACGCAGTCCATCCATACCTTTTTCGGTCTTCCTCTACTCGTATATCCGTCCACAAACATACTCAACACTTTTCTAGTTACATGGTTTTCATCTCTCCTCATGACATGCCCATACCATGCTAACCTATTACTCCTCAACTTCTCTGTCACTGGTGCTATTTTCAAACTTCCTCTGATATACTCATTCTTAATTTTATCCATTCTAGTCACACCACACATCCACCTTAACATTCGCATCTCTGCCACATGTAATTTTCTCTCATCCGTCTCTTTCGTAGCCCAGCACTCAGATGCATACAGCATGACTAGTCTTATCATAGCTTTATAAACCTTCCCCTTGAGTTTCAAAGGCATTCGTGGGTCACAAGCTACCCCGGACACATTTTAGCTGGTGACATATATATCAGTAAAAAAAGGTGGATTCATTTTTAATACTTTTATATTATAACTAGACCATGCCCGCGACGTCATCTTTTTTTTATATCATAGGGGCAAACGAGAACGGGTGCGCCACCTGACGGTAAGTGGTCACCGCCGTCCATAGACACCAGCAACACCAGGGGAGTCGCAAGTGCGTTGCCGGCCTTGCATTTGCATTGTTAATGGTTTTAACAATTATTACTATGGAGTGGATCTGGGAAGACAATCAACACTTCGTAGGTACTGTCTCGATTTATTCGGGAAGAGCTTCGCCTTACAATACTTTGTACATAAAAGTGTCTCTTTAATATGGTGACCTTAGTGTCAATTTGTATTTTTCTAGTATGGTGGCGCTAGTGGTCGCGTCGCGTTGTAGTCACGCATCTTCATCTCGCCAGCTCACGACGATGATACTACCAGAAAATTTATCAGGTTCAAGTTTCCTCGCGATATTTTTAGTCATTGTCAGATGACAGTGTTACCAGTTTAAATTAGTAAATGTATGGGATTATTGAAAAAAATATTAGTACCCAAACGCCGGGAATCGAACCTGCTGACATCGAATTGATATTCCACCGGTCAAACCGTCACCACAACGACATATACCAAGAGTTGACTATATGCGTTTCACGAGCGTGCTCTATTGTTTGCTCTCGCGCGTGCTCTCGTTTCACGAATATGGATCTACCCACGGACGTAATAGATACACTGCAGTAACCGCTCCAAATTTAATTCTTAAAATTATCTAATAGCCCATTTTCAGTCTAAGAGTGTTATAAAATGTATTTGTACTGTCTGTGTTATGTGTATTAGTGTTTGTGACAGTTGATTTTACGTATAACTGTATAAATTGCAACATCTTATCTGGCGTCAGAATAAATCACGCATTTAGCTAAAGGGAGGTAATTTGAAATAATTATACACGATTGTATATTGAATATACCTGACATCTATACCTATAAATATATAAAAACCTATCTTTATTGCAAGAAACACACTATGGCAAATAAGTGTTTAGCTTGCGGAAAATTCGTTTCACCTGGAGGCGGTATTGCCAGTTGCGGTAATTGTAACGCTAAATATCATAAAGGATGCATCTCGGGATCGGATTCAGCCAGCATCGGTAAAGACTGGTTATGTCCGGAGTGTACAAAGAAGATCAAGAAGGGTGACAACAGCTTCTCGGCTGGTAATAATGTCCTGGAAACCAATAGCGACGGTATCACAAGCTCTGCTCATACTAAACACTCACAAATATCTGTGGGTGTTGAGATTGTGGAAGACCTACGACGTGAGCTGTCTGTATGTGTCACGGAGATGCGAGAGTTTCGAAAAGAAATGGCTGAGGTTCGTGCATCTGTTGCGGGCCTGAACGGGCGTCTGGATGGATTTGAGCGGAGGCTGGAAGCACTAGAACAGCGAGAACCATGCACTAAGGAGGTTAACGAGCTTGAGGAAACCGTTGCTCTGCTTCAACTAGAACTGAATGATAGAGATCAGGAGGCGCTTCTTTCTGATCTTGAGATTGCACATCTACCGGAAGAGAAAGGGGAAAATGTGGTTCACACGGTTTGTGTGCTAGCCGCGAAGCTGGGAGTTCCCATGGAGGACAGGGATATTGTCTTTGCTGAGCGTATAGGATCCTTGATTGAACAAAAGGGAGAGATTGTCGGTGTTGATCCTAGGGGCAGGCGAGTTGTTGTACGGCTGGCACGGCGCCTCCTTCGTGACCAGCTGATTTCGGCCGCTCGAGTTCGCCGTACAATATCTATCAATGATGCGGATCAAGCAAAGCCATCACCACGTATATATATAAATGAGCGGTTGACACGCACTAATCGCCAACTGTTTTTTCGAGTTCGCGAGGAATGCGAAGTGGCGCTTTTCCTGGACAAAGCGAGGACGTATCTTTGCCCGCCAGGGTGAAGGTAAACAGGTTTATTCATTCCGCACAGAGTCGGATTTTAATCGTATATTTCCAAATTCTACTACATAATGTTTATTTTGTATGTTTTATTACTAATTATGTTATTTTGTTTGGTTTGGTTATTTTCTACTATTTTTTATATTTGCTTTGTGTATGTTTATTATTATATTTTCATTGTATTAATGTATACACAGGTGTTGCATGGGGTAGGTACTTAATTTCAGTCTGTAACAGAACTATAAAGAGATATCTAGAATTAAAACTAAATTATATTAAAGTTGCAGATGTTATATATATAAAATATGTTCTGTCACATTATACTTTAAATTTTATCGGCGTATTTTATAATCCATTCATGATATTAATCTGCCTAGCAAATTTTATAAATAAACACTTAGCGGTTTTTGTGCACATTCTAAATGCTATCCTGTAACAATTTAAGAGTTGGTTTTTTTAATGCGGGGTCACTTAACACGCGCCATGAAGAATTTATAGTAGCGGTAAATAGTCTTAAACCTGATGTAATGGCTATTAACGAGACCTGGTTGAGAAAGGGGGAAGAGGCCAAGGCTCCGAGTTTACCTGAATTTAATTTTAGGCATACTCCCAGGTCTTGCCACATCCGGTCTGGGCGAGGAGGAGGAGTTGGATTTTATATACGCAATGGTATAAATGCTCGCAACTGCAGTTATCCTTTGGTGCCCTCAATAGAACAAATGTGGCTACGTATATGCGTGAGTGGCATATCAATTGTTATCGGTACCGCATATAGACCACCCTGGCAGGATATTACTTTTTTCTTAGATACTTTGGCTGATTCCATTACCTCTTTTTCTAAATTTGATAAAGTAATACTGGTGGGAGACTTTAACATAAATTTGCTTGTTTGCAGTAGCCAAAAGAAAGATTTACTAAATCAATTTCTACAGAATTTAAACTTGATACAAATTATTAATGAACCTACTCATTTTACCGAGCAGAGCCAAACACTGATAGACA
Organism: Antheraea pernyi; assembly: GCA_015888305.1. NCBI lineage: Eukaryota > Metazoa > Arthropoda > Insecta > Lepidoptera > Saturniidae > Antheraea > Antheraea pernyi. The sequence continues at coordinate 46,064 of MU160635.1, read as the reverse complement.
TTGTGTGTACGGATGCACGCGTTCGTAGTACAACAGTCAAACATAGCCCAGAGTTGGGAGGCCATGCGATGATACTTGTAGAATTTAACTTTAAAAAAGAAAAAATCCACCCTAAATGTGTAACATACAGACCATTACAAAATATAGTTTCTGAACTATTTAACGTCCACTTGCAAAATATTAATTGGGAATACTTTATAATAAACAATAATATTCATAATTTAGCTTCAACTTTTACTAATTATATAATTACATTATTCAATTTACATGCACCGATAAAAACTAGAGTATTCAAAACACCGCCCCATCCGTGGATCACGGATACCGTAAAAAAGATGATAGAAATTAGAGATAACTACCATAAGAAATATAGAAAAACCAAGGTAGAATCAATTAAAGAGAGTTATAAATTTATGAAGCGCCTAGTTATCAGAGCACTCGATAGTGAAAAGAAAAGTTACTTTTCTCAACACATTAACAGGCATATTAGGAATCCCAAACTATTATGGAAAAATTTAAAATCACAGGTATTAAACACTCACAATCAAATGGCTGATATTCCGCAGTACCTTCTCGATCCGGAATTAATTAATGCCCATTTTCTCAACGTCCCCGCTGTAGACAAAGTAACAATTTCACAACTAACTTATTATGAATATTACAGGTATACTCAATCTACTTTCTCGTTGTGTCCTGTGAGTGAAGACCTGATTCTAAAGACTATTAATAGTCTAAAATCTAATGCGCAGGGTGTCGATGGTATCTCACTCGAGATGTTACATATGACCCTGCCCAATTCTTTAAAAGCAATCACTGCCTTGGTCAACCAGTCGATGACATCTGGTATTTATCCTGATAGCTGGAAGGTCGCAGTAGTTAAACCAATCCCAAAAAGCACAGATCCCAGTACTCTACATGATTTACGTCCTATTAGCCTGTTACCGTGCATTTCGAAGGTTCTGGAAAAGGTAGTAGCGAGACAGCTCATAAAATATGTAGAAGATAATTCATTACTACCACTGGCTCAATCGGGCTTTAGAAAGAGCCATAGTACAGCGACAGCTCTTTTGGATGTTGTTGATAACCTTTTAGCGTCCCAAGATCAAGGTAATTGCAGCATCTTGGTGTTATTGGATTTTTCCAGGGCTTTTGATTGCATAAATATTCCACTACTTTTATCAAAACTGTCCTTTTACGGATTTGATAAAAACTCAATCTGCTGGTTTCATAGTTACTTGACAAATAGACAACAGTATGTTGAAGTAGTGAAATCAGATGGTACAAAGCTTCACTCATCAACCAGATATGTACCTCGTGGAGTTCCACAGGGGTCAATTCTGGGTCCTATTCTTTTTATTATATATACAGCAGATATTATAAATAATATTACTCATTGTCTATACCACCTCTACGCAGATGATCTCCAACTTTATCATTCCTTCCGACCCAATGATTATATTGAGGCAGTAAATAAAATAAATCATGATTTAGAACAAATATACACTTGGTCTACCTCTAATTGCCTGAATCTAAACCCGAAAAAGTCCAAATTTATGGTAATGGGCTCTAAACACCAAATTAAAAATTTAAACGTCTCACAAATTAAAATAATGGTTAACAATGAGCCTGTTGCTCATGTTCATGAAGCGAAAAACCTTGGAATAGTGTTTGACAGTTCCTTAAAATTTGAAAAACATATAAGTGAATGTGTAAGAAACTGCTTTTACCGGCTTAAGATACTTTACAAAATTAGACCGTATCTTAATGAGGAACTCAGGCTGCAGTTATGCGAGTCTATTATCCTATCTAAATTGAATTATTGTGATGTGGTTTACGGTCCATGTCTTCTTGGGCGAACACAAAAATTAATACAACGTGTACAAAATGCCTGTGTGCGCTTTTGTTATTATGTTCCACCACGTTCACACATCACACCTTTCCTCTTTAAATTTAAACTTCTGAAAATGAAAGCAAGACAGAAGCTACACTTGGCTAGTATGCTGTTTGATATAATATCAACCGAGACGCCTAGTTACCTTTTAAATAAATTTGTGTGGACCCGAGATCATAATAAACACCATAAAAGGACTTGCTCACATGTGTTTCTTCTTCCGCGACATAGAACAGTGACCTTTCGTGGTTCTTTTAGGTACGCGGCCACTAAATGTTGGATTTAATTCTTAAAATTATCTAATAGCCCATTTTCAGTCTAAGAGTGTTATAAAATGTATTTGTACTGTCTGTGTTATGTGTATTAGTGTTTGTGACAGTTGATTTTACGTATAACTGTATAAATTGCAACATCTTATCTGGCGTCAGAATAAATCACGCATTTAGCTAAAGGGAGGTAATTTGAAATAATTATACACGATTGTATATTGAATATACCTGACATCTATACCTATAAATATATAAAAACCTATCTTTATTGCAAGAAAGACACTATTGCAATTAAGTGTTTAGCTTGTGGAAAATTCGTTTCACCTGGAGGCGGTATTGCCAGTTGCGGTAATTGTAACGCTAAATATCATAAAGGATGTATCTCGGGATCGGATTCAGCCAGCACCGGTAAAGACTGGTTATGTCCGGAGTGTACAAAGAAGATCAAGAAGGGTGACAACAGCTTCTCGGCTGGTAATAATGTCCTGGAAACCAATAGCGACGGTATCACAAACTCTGCTCATACTAAACACTCACAAATATCTGTGGGTGTTGAGATTGTGGAAGACATACGACGTGAGCTGTCTGTATGTGTCACGGAGATGCGAGAGTCTACCCCCTTCAAAATTATAAACATTGCTGGATAATAATTAAGAAAAGATTACCCTGGACGAGCAGCATGGTTTCATCCCAAAACGATCTGTTACAACAAACTTATTAGATTGCTTAAACGAGTGGACACTAAACCACAGCAATGGACAGCCAATCGATATAATTTACTTGGATTATGAGAAGGCATTCGACCGTTAGTGTCAATTTGTATTCCTAGTATGGTGGCGCCAATGGTCGCGTCGCGTTGTAGTCTCGCATCATCATCTCGCCAGCTCACGACGTACTGGCGATTTCAAACTCTGAGAACTTCTGAGAAATTCTATATTTTCTCATATCCCACTGTGCTACCAGAACATTTATCAAGTTTAATTTCCTCGCGATGTTTTTTAGTCATTGTTAGATGACAGTGTTACCAATTTAAATTAGTAAATGTATGCGATTTCTGAAAAAAAGATTAGTGCCCAAACGCCGGGAATCGAACCTGCTGACATCGAATTGATATTCCACCGGTCAAACCGTCACCACAACGACATATACCAAGAGTTGAGTATATGCGTTTCACGATCGTGCTCTATTGCAACCCAAAGATTATCCAATATACTCGATATATATATGTTTTTTTTTATATTATAGGGGGCAAACGAACAGGCGGGTCGTCTGATGGTAAGTGATCACCGCCGTCCATAGACACCTACAACACCAGGGGAGTTGCAAGTGCGTTGCCAGCCTGTGTTTGAGGGACGGGAAGTGGGCGTAGGGAGAGGGGGAATGGGGCGGGGAGGTGGGTATCCGGCGCTCTCACTGACCAAACGAAACGCAACAGTGCGAGCACTGTTACTTCACGTCGGTTTTCTGTGAGAGGGTGGTACTACCTCTGGCGAGCCGACCCATTCGTGCTGAAACCAATAATAGCTTCAGGGTGGCTCTACCACCTTCAAAATTATACACATTGCTGGATAATAATGTGCCTGTCAATCGTTTTCCCTCTCGTGGCCTCCACTCCAAAACCGGTTTGAATGCTAGTCTTCAAACGATCTACTCATGTCCACTTTAATCACTGTAAATAAATATCAATAATAATGTATTTTTTCAACCACTGTAGTCTTCAATTCATAATGTTAAAATACACTACTTGAGTTCATAGTAAATACATAAAATGCTCTTTGAAAATATTCATGAAAAATGTAATAAAGAAGCCTGTAATAAGCATGCGCCTCACCTGACTGAGGCGAAATAACTCGGAACTTTGGAGAAATGAGGTAAAATCGAAGTTCTGGAGGCAAGTTTAAAAAGTCTAATTTTCCTTCATACGCGACTTGAGTACAGGAGCCAACGGGCCGTACCGGTTGTACGAAAGAATAAAGTAGATAAGACCAATCTCATTTTTTTTTAAACGAGTGCGTCTATCCCTCTCACGCTATTGAAGTAAAACTTCTTTTGCGTTATAAGATATGGCGATTAAGTTAAAAATAAATACATCATATTAGAATTTAACAAGGCATTTAAAAAAAGGTATTCATTGATGATGTAACACTAGTAATATGTACATTTATTATCGTCGACCTCTATACATTTTAAAACAATAATTTAATTACTATCATAGTTCAAATATGATATGATTGGTTTAAGATAACTGAAATAAGAAACTTAAATTCTTTTCTATTTTTAGTTTACTTCATAACAAAGAGTTGCTAATAATATTTACTGTGCTATTTAAGATATATATTTACAGATAATGAAGCTTTGATTTAATTTGTTACTTACTCACATTGAAATCAGATGGCAGCACGGTTGTGCGCCCATATATACGTAATTAATTCTATTGCATGATTTTTATTATTGTTCAATTTTCAAAGTTTTTTTTTAAATTTTTTTATGTTTTTTTTTTATAAATTAAAAACCGGATGGTACAGAAACGTGACACCATATTGCCGTAACGGACTTCCGTTGCATTGTCACCCAGTGACCTCCTAGTCGTGCCTAAAGAAGTTTTACTTTAAAAATGTTGTAAATAAAACCATACATGCGGAAGTGGGTTTGTTTGTTTGTTACGCTTTCACGCCTTAACTACTCGACCGATCATCTTGATTTTTTTTATTAATTTCATATTATTTTATTATTACATTTCCTTACTTTTTTCATATAGAAAATATGTCATGTTTCTAATGGATAGAACAAATCTACATAGACGTGAGCGATGCCGCGTACAAAAATAATTTTTAATAAAATGAACATACATATACTATTTAATGGTATTGTTATGAGCAATTTGTAAACAGAGTCTAGAAATGTTGGAATAAGTTTACCCTAAGAAAGAAAACGTTAAAGCTTTAACTCAAGATTGGTTGTATATAACATGTTACACTAATCACTTATAGTGTCGATGCAGTCAGGAATGGCAATAAATACTTCTTAGATACTGTCACTATTTATTTGGCCAGAGCTTCGCCTTACAATAACTTCCACATAGGAGTGCGCCCACATCAGCGACATCTTGCCCTTTATATGCCACCAATGTAGTCTCACACCGGAATGACTAATGAACAGCCGATAACTTCCACCAATAGCGTTCGAGGTCATTAGTAAGACCCCGATAAAGTCAATAGCGCGGTATCGCAGGTCAATAGTGGTTCCCCGGGTGGCGTTGTAGTCTCGCCTCTCGGGTGTGTCACGGTACCGGACGTAGACGTTAACAAACATTATCCAATGTTTTATTATATATTTTCATACTTACTTATCATAGTTATAATCATTATTACATTTTTTTTAAATATCGTAGGTGGCAGGTTTGTCACCTAATGTTAAGTAATCACCACCGTCCATAGGCACTTGCAACACCAGAAGAGTCGCAAGTGCGTTGCCAGCCTGTGTATGGGGGAGGGGTTAGGGAAAGGAGAAACGGGAAGAGAAATAGGAAAAGGAGGTGGACATCCGGCGCTCTCATCGACCGAACGAAACGCAACAATGCAAGCACTGTTACTTCACGTCGGTTTTCTGTAAGCGGGTGGTACTACCACGGGTGAGCCGACCTATTTATGCTGAAACCAGTAAGTAGTAGCTTTAGCGTGGCTCTACTACCTACAAAATTATAATTTAACTATAATTTAATAATTTAACCAGTAACACAAAACACAGATTGTAGAAAATGTATTTTTATTTTTTCACTCTGTATTTAGCTTCTAATGGTCTAAAACATAGGTATAGGGAAGGACAATAGTGTTGCAATCATGATATGATACGTTTTCTAGTGCTCGCTTGAGTAAGTTAGTCACGTTTAAGATGAAAAATTAAATTTGAAGGCAGTTATCTGTACGGGGTCTGTCCTAGAGCGAAACAAACCATGTTACCATACCGGGTTTAATATATGTAATCCAGCCACTAATTAAAATTAGATTCTTAAAAATAAAAATCGTCCGTCACTTGGGAGTGAGCTATTTCTACTTTTCTATTGTTATAAGCGTTATAGAGTAACAACAAAAAACCTTTTAGGGCGCAGTAACAAAATTTCGCGCCACCTTGAAAACTTTTACCTCCCCTACAAATTTCGAGTTATTTTGATAAATAAGTACGCCAATGAGTTTCCACTTTAAGAATAGGGTGACACAATTTTCAGTGACATCATACATTAAGATACTGTCCAAACGTTTTTCTATAACAAAATAATGTTCTATGTCCATATTAACATCAACTATCAGGAAGCCTGCACAGACTATGCTATAATAAGGCAAAGTTGGCGATCTCACTAGTAAGATTTTCTACCAATCATAACTTGCAGAGAAAAAGGAAATGTTATGCAGGATCGTTTCTTATTTTAAGATACGAACGTATCTTGTTTATTTTAACAACGAATACCATCTGTGAATAAAAAATATACATAATATGGGAAAGGTAATATTTCTTAAGGTCTTCATTTTTAATAACAATCCGATAATCACGAGGTTCTATGTTTTTTTTTTAATGCTTAACACTATTTATATAAGTACAGTCAGCAATTGGATACTAACTATCATGGTTCTATAGAAAATCGACGTGAAGTAACAGTGCTTGTATTGTTGCGTTTCGTTTGGTCAGTTAGAGCGCCGGAGGCCCACCTCCCCACAATCGAAAAAAAACGTTAACCGATATAGAAACACAACACTGCCTATAGTTACGATGAATTATCCGTAGGTGTGACTAGCTCAGCTGTCTGAGCGAATATGTTCAGCATCTAGTCATCGGTCGACTTTTAAGGCAAGATACATAAACAACCGAACAGCCGAACCTGAACATCGGGGTAAATAATGAACAGCCGATAACTTCAACCAATAGCATTCTAGGTCATTAGTAACACCCCCGATATAGTCAATAGCGCGGTATTGCAGGTCAATAGTAGCTCCCCATATATACAATGTATGCATGGATTAAGATATAGCCAGTAGAAAAGACACAGAGTGCAATGAAGACAGATGTAGGTACGAAGGCGTGTTATAAATTGTTGGAACATCTTCGCATCGTGAACCAATTAGTACAAGATGTTACCGTCCTCCATTCGCGGAATGATCCAATATAGAATAGAACCAAAGCAAAATTAAATTAAATATACTGAGATTTGAAGTCGTGATGACTTAGCAGTTGGTAGGTAGGTAGGTAGGTGGCAGAGCTACGCTTAATCTATAACTGGTTTCAGCATGAATGGGTCGGCTCACCCTGGGTAGTACCACCCTCTCACAGAAAACCGACGTGAAGTAACAGTGCTTGCATTGTTGCCTTTCATTCGGTTAGTGAGAGCGCCGCAGGCCCACCTCTCCTCTCCTACCACCTTCCCTTCCTCCCCCTCTTCCCAAACACACGATGGCAACGCATTTGTGACTACCCTGGTGTTGCAAGTGTCTATAGACGGTGGTGATCACTTAACCACCAACTTGACCAACCTGTTCGTTTGTCTCCTATGATATAAAAAAAAATAGCGTATTTAGACACCGTAGTGATTGCCGTAGGTTTGAGTTACTCTGAGTAAACCGGAGCTTATTGTGAAGGAAAAAATGGCAAATGTGGTGGGGCTATTTTCAAGTACGCCTGGCTAGCTACCATCCTAAAGTTGAAATACCTCTCGCCAAGTACGTGTTGGTGTATTCCAGCAGCTGCATTTGAGAGCCAGTCCCTTTAGGTTTTGCGTATTAACCGTTTTGAACCACATTTTCATTTTACACAAGCTTTTATTGTCAAACGCCAGAACCTATAAAGGGAGTTTTTGGCGAGATCTTGGTCTGTCATGTAGTGGATTTTATTTTTTATTCATAATCTTGTGTTACTTGACTCTATATTGTGTAAAATTGGTGGTGTTTTATGTAATATAGTTTGTTTATTGTGCATAAGTGAAGTGAATGGAAAATAATACCACGGACCATGAATTCTTAGATGCCACAAAAATTCCATAGAAAGTTCTAACAAGTTGGCCACCATCTTGTTAGTTCATTGAAATTATATCAAGAAACTTGTAATATCGATACTCACTTGACAATGGCAGTGATGGTCTACTAGAAGACTGGTTGCCAAAATGGAATGGAAGAAGAACTTGTAATACTATTAACTACTTGACAATGGCAGTAATAATCTAAAAGATTGGTTACTAAAAATAAAGTTTAAAAAAAACCTATGAAGAATATACAATAATATGAATTCGAAAATTTTACCGGTTTTTTTTACTTTTATTTTTCATCGTATCGGTGTTTGTTTTAACTTTAAAACATCGAGTGAAATTCTAATTTGTCGTTTATTTATTCAAAACTAACTGATACCCTCAACTTTGTTTCCGTGAAAACGAGGAAGTACAAGTTTTGTGTAAATTAATTGTGGTCCTGTATTTATTTCTTATTGATGTATTTTCCATAACTGATCAATTTCTATGTCCTTTTACCGAATTTAATCGCATGTATTTAATTGTGCGTGTGTATGAGGTGTGCGAGGTGTGTCGAACAACATCATAAGACTTGAGACACCCAAGCCAACCTCACCTGCACGTAGTGCACCCTGTGTAGTGCACCCTGTTGAATAACGAACGAGGCAATGGCGAAAGCGGGGTGGTAGGGTTTCACAGCCTGACTGGGTCGTAACCACCATGTATATGGCGAAAAAGCCCGTCGTAGTGATTTGCTTCCGCGGGTCGCGTTTCGGGATCAGCCTTTACATATCCAGCTTTTCGCAGGCCGGCATGACAGCGGTGACCGGCGATGAATAGTGTGTCACTCGGTGGTCGCCACTTTTTGGATTGTGCTGTGCTTACCATTATGCAGTCATATTGCCGTGCTATAATGAAAAATGTTTTTGAAGTGAATTTCTTTAGGCGCATGAGGGTAAAATTTTTACAGATGTAACGTCATGCAGGTATGCGACGGAAGTGACGTCATTTGCAGTAAACGCAGATTTTTCATCTATTTTTCAAGTCTCGGAAATGTAAAGTTTTAGATTTGTATAAATATAAACAAGACTTATTTGAAGTGAAACTTCTTTAGGCGCATGAGGGTAAAATTTTTACAGATGTAACGTCACGCAGGTATGCAACGGAAGTGACGTCATTTGCAGTAAACGCAGAATTTTCATCTATTTTTCAAGTCTCGGAAATCTAAAGTTTTAGTTTTGTATAAATATAAACAAGACTTATAAATTAGTTCGTCAAAGAAATTTCACTTCTGACATGTGTACTTTGTACGCACGCACTTTTTTATCATTATAAAGAGTTATGGAAAGTCAAATGTAGCTTACTTAATACTATAGTAATAATATCTTTTCTGCAAGCAAAAATATCGTTGAAATCAATTCCACAATTTTAAAGATCAACTCGGGTGACCGACATACTCTTTTATTTTATGTATTATTTTATTAAACAGAATTCAACAAAAATGTAATTCTAAAACAAAGTGTTTATTACATCTTATTTATGTATATAAATGTTATTTCAAGTTCGTCTCGTATACGTTTCTTTATCATTCATCTGATTGCGACGAAACTATATGAATATTAAGCGTCATAAACTTCAACGAATCATTTCGTAAAAAACAATGCAAACTAAATTGCGAGTAAAAACTAGTGATAGACTATACCAATACGAATAATTCAACATAATTATATTCTTATCGAATTGTTGTAGCAGTTTTATGAATTTAAAGTCCTTGTAATATAAACGACTGGTTCACTGAACGTATAAACTTATCCATAGAGCCGGCGTCGCGGCGAAACTAGTTTTTAACGAACGCCGTGAAAGCGTTAATTGCTTTTACAGTAATTAATATGATTTAAAGATCTGTAAAAATTTAAATACTTATCCTGTTTGAACTTTTAGACTTATGTGTAGCGATCTCAGAATTCATGCTTTGTGGTATTATTTTCCATTCACTTCACTTATGCACAATAAACACATTACATAAAATTTTACACAATATAGAATCAAGTAATAAAAGATTATGAATAAAATATAAAATCCACTACATGGCAAACTAAAATCCCGCCAAAAACTCCAAGTATAATTGTTAAGTACAGATACTAACAGAAAAAAGTCGTATGTTATTTAGGCATCCACAGATACTACTGACTAGTTGTAACGAATATATATTACCTATATACAATTAATTGAAGCTTTATAATCTGAATTACATATATTTATGATGATTATATATGAAAAAAGAAATCTGCCTGAAAATAATCAACCCTCAATAACATTTTAAACGGTGGTGCTGTGCTTACCATCAGACATAGTGCAGTCATATTGCCGTGCTACAATATTTTTTTTAATCATTATAAAGACTTATGGAACGTCAAATGTGGCTTACTTAATACTTTAGTAATATCTTGTCTGCAAGCAAAAATGTCGTCGAAAACGATTCCACAATTTTAAAGATCAACTCAGGCGACCGACAAACTCTTTTATTTTATTTATCTATTATTTTATTAAACAGAATTTAAAAAAAATGTAATTATAAAACAAAATGTTTATAATATCTTAGTTATGTATACGTTTCTTTGTCATTCACCTGATTGTGATGAAACTTTATGAATATTAAGCGTCATAAACTTTAACGAATCATTTCGTCAAGAACAATGCAAATTAAACTATTCCTATTAAAATTAAGAGCTCATACTAGGAGAGAATTTTTTCGAGTTGTCTGCCAACCTACTTTTCAGAGTATAAAATTAAAAAAAAATGTCGAATTTTTTGGCCCACCCTAGTCTATATGTATTTCAGGTAACCACGAAAGTCTATTAACATAATTGTAGGGTGTTCAAAAGATGTTACACTTTTATAAAAGAACAAACTGTTTTATTTAAAACTTCTTATAACAAGCACCTTAATATATTAATTTTATTATACTTGTAATGTATGTATGTATGTTTCTAGTTAGGTATATAGATTAGGATTTGAATAATGCAAATGTCAATTGGCGGATTGACACGCTCAGTATAATACCACCCTTACGGGATGCATCTCCTTTTGATGTGGTAACATACGAGTCAATATTTCATTCATACTCTAATAATATACAATGTTTAAACCACGCCGTGAAAGCGTTAATTGCTTTTACAGTAATTAATATGATTTAAAGATCTGTAAAAATTTAAATACTTATCCTGTTTGAACTTTTAGACTTATGTGTAGCGTACGGTTTTAAATAGAGTTTAGCAAGCAATTTAGTATAATAGTTTTTTTTTTAACATTATTTTTGGCAACCAATCTTTTAGATTATTACTGCCATTATCGAGTAGTTAATAATTACAAGTTAGTGTCGTGCGATCATTTCAATGTCAATATTTATGTTCCAATAAGATGGTGGCTCCTTTGTTACGACTTTCCAGGGAACTTTTGTGGCATCTCAGAATTCATGCTCCGTGGTATTATTTTCCATTCACTTCACTTATGCACAATAAACACATTACATAAAATTTTATACAATATAGAATCAAGTAATAAAAGATTATGAATAAAATATAAAATCCACTACATGGCAAACTAAAATCCCGCCAAAAACTCCAAGTATAATTGTTAAGTACAGATACTAACAGAAAAAAGTCGTATGTTATTTAGGCATCCACAGATACTACTGACTAGTTTTAACGAATATATATTACCTATATACAATTAATTGAAGCTTTATGATCTGAATTACATATATTTATGATGATTATATATGAAAAAAGAAATCTGCCTGAAAATAATCAACCCTCAAAAAACAAGCACCTTAATATATTAATATTATTATACTTGTAATGTATGTATGTATGTTCTTAGTTAGGTATAGATTAGGATTTGAATAATGCAAATGTCAATTGGCGGATTGACACGCTCAGTATAATACCACCCTTACGGGATGCATCTCCTTTTGATGTGGTAACATACGAGTCAATATTTCATTCATACTCTAATAATATACAATGTTTAAACCAAATAGTTACACTGGATGTGTGGTGTAACCACAATCGATAAATTTAAGAATGAGTATATCAGAGGAAATTTGAAAAAAGTTGAAAAACCATGTAACTAGATAAGTTTTGAGTATGATGTGTGATGGATATAGGAGTAGAAGAAGACCGAAAAAGCTATGGATGGATTGTGTGAAAAATGATATGTGTATAAAAAGTGAATACTGAGATGACATCTGACAAAAGAGAGTGGAAAGAGAAAACATGTTGTGCCGAGACTACTTAGGAGGGATAAGGATAAAAAGATGATGTTCTATACCAAATAGTTGTAAAAAGTTTCTGAAGTACCTATAATATAATTAGTTATGTTCAAATCGACGTGCATTAGTTAGATGCCGGTAAATATAGATTTTATAGCAATTTTATCACTACTAGTGGGCGCCCAGTGGTCGACATTCGACCATAGTTCATTGATTTTTTAAAGTTTGAACTTTATTAGGGTTCTTTTGTCAACATACTTCTATAATCAAAGGTTTTTATCATGGTTACTCAGTTATTATAATAATAGTTGTATGTTATAATATTATTGTTGAATGTAAAATGAAAAAGGGTAAATGGAACGTAAGAGTAAAATAATACATACAGTCGAGCATAGCAACCTCCTTCACAACCTTTTTTGAAGTCCTTTATTGACAGATGTCAAAATGTCTTTTTTATTCACATGTGTGTATATGTTGTGCAAAATTGAAGCAGTAGTGTGAGTAATGCATATTTTAATTAATTTAATGTACTTCTAATGCATTTTATATAAAATAAATAGCTTTCTG
>MU160635.1:0-31381 GCA_015888305.1 Antheraea pernyi | reverse complement strand
TCAAAAGGATATTATAGAGTGGATCAGTATGTGAACGATAGTGATGTCTGGAATTGACTCCTCTCTGTGCATCCACTAAAGGCTATTGTATGATGTATTGGAAATATATGTTAAAAAATTGTACCCGATCGAGTTTCTTGCCGGTTCTTCTCGATGACTGGGTTGTTTTCCGAATCGGTAGTAGTCTTTAACGTTCATAAGTGCCTTATTAGGGCCTAAACTGAATAAAGTATTTTTGATTTTGAGTTTGAAATAATGAAATATATAGTTTTCATAAAGACGAAGTTGACAAATACCGCGTAAAAATCAATCTTCTTTTGAATACAATTCACAGCAATAAAGGACCGTATGTACACAATCGAAACGGCCAGACAATCGGTTCACCGCAATAGGTTCAGCCATAATCTATGTCCTGGCGACAAACCTTTGTTCCAAGATGCGTAACCACACCGATTCATGCAGCACAATACGTGCAATGCATCAACCTGATAGCTTGTGGCTTAATCCGCATTTAACTATGGACGTGTGGGGGAGTCGAGAGTAATCAATCAGCGAAGTACCCTTGTAGTAAGGAATATTAAATGATAACATGGTATATACTGTATGGTTATATATGATTTAAGATAAGACGGATAACGACCTCTAGTATAATTACTGCAAAACAATATCTTATACGTTTAAATATCTTATCCGTTTAAATATCAATAAAACGATACCAATAGAAGTGTAGATTTAAAAAATAAATTTCAGGATTTCAGTATCTTAACTCAGCCCTCCCAATACATTCTTAATAATCACTATATATTATAAAACAAATTCCTCTGCCACGTCTGAGATAAACTCAAAAACTACTGAACGGATTTTCATGCCGTATTCATCAGTAGATACAGTGATTCACGAGGAAGATTTAGGTATATAATTTGTCAAGGTTTTATGTAAATTGCCTGAAATATAACGATAATTGTATGAAGTGTCAGAAAAGGTAATAAAACAAAACAAAACTTGATGGAATATTCTTTTATAGATATACAAAATAGTCCATAATGGAATATATCTATATTTTAAGGATAACTTACTATACTTATTATATCTTCTAAAAAATGGTCACATACATTAAGTTAACTGAAAAACTATACGAATATGGAAGTAATCCTTATCAAATTAAATACGTTGGTTATCTTAAGCATTTCGCACTGGAAGTTTAGACAGTAGCAATATTTATGCAGGATAGTCTGCACTCGATTCTGTCCTAAATCAATTAAAAAGTAGGTACTTAATATTTGACCGAATTATCTATAAAAACAATAAAATTATACGCAATCCTCTACGTTTCTATGTTAAAGCGCAGTGTCAATGACCGTCGGGTGATTCGACTTTCACTTAAAAGTGAACAGTGGGAACGGTATGAACAAAACAAAAGGGTTTATTGTCCATTTTATTATCGAAGGTTATTGACTCCGTGTCGCCCCTTACAGGTTTGGGCACCGGTCATTGCACGTAGGTTTATTACGATTGTGTTTATACTTTTGAAATTCTGAGAACAAACTTTAACTTAGGTTCTCTTTGTTTTTTATTAATGATTGTTTTGATATTATTATTTTATATGATTAATGTGACCATGAAATACTATATCCTAGAATACTGCGAGTGTTTAACCTTTCACCTGGTATAATTTTTCGGCCAGAATGTGTATGTGACTGAACTACTTCTAAATGGCAGGAAAAACTTTGATAATTTCTTTTGTCTGTTCAAGTGGATTTAAGAATGTTTTAGATTCATAATTGAACCCGGTAGGTGGCGCTGGGGTTGACTTTTAGGATTTTTTTTATCATCAAGGTTTTCTTCCGGCCCCGCTAGTTTAATACATACGTCCGTAAAAACTAAGAAAGGCTAGATTAAGTAAAGAGCCGGCATGGTTTATATACTGGAAACAATGACAAATTGATGATCCCATATTTCAGGCTCATTAAAACCAGTAAGTTTTTGTTTAGGTAACAAACAATGTTAAGTTTTACAACAAAATTACCAAATTACTTTATTGATTTTCGAGTAACAAGTACAAACACCATGTCAAACAGGTTTTAATTTTAAAAGAATATTATTAGTGCATTAATATGTAAAACATTGGTGATGTCTGTAAATAACACTATTTTATGTGCATCGGGTAAAAACGATTATAAATATAATATATTGTTAGAAAAATATGTATTATAAAAAAATAAACAAGATCGAGTGGTGCTGATTCTTCTCGATGACAGGGATATTTTCCGAACTGGTGGTAATTTTTAACGTTCATAATGTGCCGTCTAAGGGCCTAAACTGAATGAGTTTAATGAAATTTGGGGTGTAAGGGGTGTCGAATAACATCATAAAACTTGAGACACCCAAGCCAACCACACCTGCACGTGGTGCACTCTGCTGAACAACGAACAAGGCAATAGCGAAAGCGGGGTGGTAGGGTTTTACAGCCTGACTGAATAGCAAATACCATGTACATGGCGAAACAGCCCGTCATAGTGATTCGGTTCTGCGGGTCGCGTTCGGGGATCAGCCTGTGTATATCCAGCTTTTCGCAGGCCGGCATGACAGCGGCTTCCGGCGATGAATAATGTATCACTCGGTGGTCGCCATTGTTTTTGGACGGTACTATGCTTACCATCAGGCATCGTGCAGTCATTTTGCCGTGCTACAATAAAAAAACAGAATAGGATCTAAAAAACAATATAGCAGAAAAATTATAGCTATCAAATCAATATATTCTATGGCTTTGCTATAGATACTCAATTATCCTATTGTGGATTTAATAAGGATATGTTTCCATAAGTGTAATTCTTCATTGCTTACACAATTTATCATACTAATCTCGCACAAAGAGAGTTCACGGGTGAGATTGAAGTGTGAATGCTTGGTGCTTTAAATGGTTTCGTGAAACTTTGAGTGAAGCGATTTGTATATACTCCTTATATAGATCCTTTGGAAACAAAAGTGACTGTCGTAATTGGTATACTAACAATCTATTCCAATATTTGTTGTTATTAATTCTTTATACACTTAGGAAAACGTTGTCGCCAGTAAGTAAACTGTTGAAAAATCAAAACTGGATTTAAACTAATAGTATTACTGAAATTAATGTAAATGATACTATGAAGAAATTATTCAGATTTATATATATGTATTAGAGGTTAAAGTATGAAATTTCCGTTTCGTACTGATTAATTAAAACTTAATATTTTTGTCTCATAAAACATATAAATTTAATATCAAAGTATTTACCTTCGCTTGCTATATACATATCTGCTGTATCATTGGAAGTTTATTTAAACCTTTGCGATAGAACTCTGGGGATCTGGACTCTATAAAGCGTGTGAAGGCATTTTATACTGCTTCTTAGAAGAAAATATTAGCTCAGATAAACAACAGACAATTCAATCTTGTTTACGTATAAATTCTTCTGTACTGGCTAGTTTTGAGGAAAAACAACATCAACTCTTAGTTTTAAAGCATCAAGTGACAAAAATGAAAAATAACTCACACTGAAAACAAAAACTATTTACTTATTTTTAGGAAGTTTCAAGTAGACTAAAGGAGTTGCACCTGTAAACCTGCTTTTTTGAATACCTCTGAGGAAATTAAATAAACGGCTTCATCGCTTCTTAAGTGTTCTCACAAGAAGCTAAGAACCGCTACATAAGGTTGTTTAAAGCCTTTTTTATTTCTTTCTTCATCAATCTAGCTAACTTTCGTAATAATGGTACAATTCTATAGCCGTGAGTCTTCATTACCATTTTATCTAGACAACTGTGTCTAGATTGAACGTAAACTATGCTTAAATATCGATACTGATGGAACATAATACTCCTCCCAGGTTCAATCAGCAACGATATGAAAAGAGAGTTACAAACGAATGATTATGAAAGCCTGAATACCAAACAAATGCTTTATTAGAAATTGTATTATAATTTCAAAAATATTTTTTGAATCACATTTATGGACTTAACGTTGATCTGCATTTTTTTAAATACTTTATTTATTTTATACATTTGACCACAATCTCATCGTGTGGTCTAAGATGATAAACACGTTAAACCACTTTTGTAAGTGGTAGAGCCCGGCTGAAACTATTACTGGTTTCAGCATGCATGGGTCGGCTCGCCCGCAGTACTACCACCTTCTCATAGAACACCGACGTGAAGTAACAGTGCTTGCATTATTGCGTTTCGTTCGGTCAGTGAGAGCGCCGGAGACCCACTTCCTTTTCCCCCATCCCCGAATCCTTTATCCCCAAACGCAGGCTGTCAACGCACTTGCGACTCTCCTGATGGTGCTAGTGTCTATGGACGATGGTGGTCACTTAACATGAGGTAATCAGGCTCGTCTGGCTCTCAAGTGAACCGTGGCAAATCTTGCTACTCGAAGAATGTGTTAGACAGACAAACCCTACCAAAATGCTATGGCATTATTATGATGTTTGTAGATGATATAGACACCTGTGAAATTATTATTCTTTACAACAATCTAAAAAGTAGAATCACGTTAGATTTACATTTATATTATATGTACAAAAGATAATTGAATCTTACTATAAACCTGAAGTGAATGATGCAGTTATATCATGGTGGCAAGGATTTATATAATGCCCTCTAGATAGCTACCACTCTCAAGTCGAGGATTACACACATTCCAGTGATAGATTATTTATTTGGGGTGTAAGGGGTGTCGAATAACATCGAAGACTTGAGACATCCAAGCCAACCTCACCTGCACGTGGTGCACCCTGCTGAATAACGAACGAGGCAATGGCGAAAGCGGGGTGGTAGGGTTTTACAACCCGACTGGGTCGCAACCACCATGAGTATATGGCGTAAAAGCCCGTCATAGTGATTCGCTTCTGCGGGTCGCGTTTCGGGATCAGCCTGTGCAGACTTTCGCCGACCGACATGACAGCGGCGACCGGTGATGGATGTCACTCGGTTGTCGTCATTATTTTTGGATTGTACTATGCTTACTATCAGGCACAGTGCAGTAATTTTGCCGTGCTACAATAAAAAAAATGTAGGCCACATTGTAAGTTAACGGTCCAATACTAAAGGCGAGGAGAAAAAATTATATAGTGCAAATATAAATTGCAACGATTCATTATAAGTAAACGATACAAAAACCAAATAAGAATATAACAATAGGTAGTCTCAAAACATCGTAAACAATTGTGTGTTTAATATTATGTTAAAAACAATGTTGTATTAAGCCGATATTGTTTTTGGATACAATTGAGAGAAGATCCCACACGTACAGACAATTTAACAATGACTGCACAACGCGCCAGTTCACTCCTGAGGGTCACTGAAGTAACAACTCAAAATGTATCGTAGTGTAACAGTAATAATTGGTTTTTGGACATTTGTAAGTAACTATATTATATTTTATCTTGTATAGGTTTCATATTTGTAGGTGGTAGAGCCAGGCTGAAGCTATTACTGGTTTCAGCATGAATGGATCGGCTCGTCCGGGGTAGTACCACCCTCTCACAGAATACCGAGGTAAAGTAACAGTGCTTGCATTGTTGCGTTTCGTTCGGTCAGTGGGAGCGCCGTAAACCCACTTCCCCTTCCCTCCCTTCTCCTCTCCCCATTCCCACCCATTCCCCACAAACACCGACTGGCAACGCATTTGCGACTCCCCCGGTGTTGTTAGTGTCTATGGGCGGTGTTTATTACTTAACATCAGTTGGCGCACCTCTCCGTAACGGAAAAGTTACTAGAATACGTTACGTCGCATCGTTGCTATAATGAGGATCTATACCAAAGCAATGAAGCCATTTGGAGCTGATGATGGAGTGGTTAGTGTAGATGTAGTTTCGAATCCTTGTAAATAAGCTGGAGCTTTCAGTGAAGGAAAATATCGTGCTGAAGCCATAACATGGTGGTAGGACTTCTTCTAACTCTAGTTGAAAATGTATCACCAAGAACCTATGTGTTTCAGAAGCTGCACTTGAAAGTGAGTTCCTCTAGGTCCAACGATTTTACTATCTTGGAACATCGTCACACATCGTCATATCCATCAATATCAGTTGAGATTCTGAGCAACGTTAGAACGTGTATACTTAAAAAATTATCAGACGTTGTAAGTGGCACAATATCTGCGCAATGTTCAACTACGGAAGGCTTCCCACCAAATGCGTTCCTACCGCAGAATGTTTACGCTACCTTATCCTGTAGTCAACAATATATACTGACACACGCAATGTTTTACTATAATTTAGTACCAGTAACAAGCTAATATGATTTATTTTCAAGATGTCACACAGTCATTATATTAAGGGTTAGCCTTATCATAAAGTAGACCTTATATCGTATCGAAAAAATTCAATGAAAAAAATGAAGTATGAAACACAAATACGTCAAGTTAATTGTTTTCACAATTTTATCAAGGCCGTAACAACTTGAGCGTTTACATGTGCCAGAAAATATATCTTAAAACGTGAAAGTACATCAAGTGCAACGTATATGTTTAGATAATCAAATCAAAATATACTTTATGAACGTCAAAGTATATTAGTATTAGATAACTAGTATATTATCTATAATAACTTTTATACAACACATTCCCCTAAACATTTTTAGGTTATTTGTGTTATACCTACTAATCATTTTACAAAAGTATTAAACCCCACTTTAATTAATACAATTGAAGTTACAATTCGCACAGAAATATTTTGATTTCCATTAACAAATCTAAACACTAAAACACTCGAAAATGTTCCGTTACAAACTTGGTGAACCTTTATTGCAGATCGTAGTAAATTCGCAGTCGACAGATGAAGAGCAAGGATCCACGTACTCGAACAACTATGCTGTATCTACCGTCAATTTCCACGACATTTATACGAACAACCTAGATATGATATCCGACGAGCCATCCACTTTTACACACAGAAACACGCACACGGAACTTTTTAAACTCTCGCAATCTCCAGAATCTCAAGCGCAAACTGTTGGACAACGGAAGAGACCTCCTCCAAACTACATATTCCACAGACCACTGGTTCAAAACATGACGACCACCTCGTCAACAACTTCAGCTACAACGGTAGAAATGGAAGAGATTTCCGTCAAAGTATTGCCGATAAAGAATGACTTGCAGAGAGGAGTGTTAGATTTACTCTTCCCAGCAGCAAGAGTTAGAACTTTTAAAAGCGTTTTCGATTCGGTACGAAGAATATTGTCCCATACTTTTAAGAAATGATACCATTTCATGTTACTTTATATTATTGGAGCAGTATATATACATACTAGATGATAAGATCCAAATTGAAACTTGTACATCGATTTATAGATAAAAAGCACTTGTTTTTTTGTTCCGTGCATCGTACTAGTTTTGCACAAAAAAGTTACGATTAATTGTAAATGAACGTACTAATATACTACGAGAAAAAAGACAATATTATAAAAACAGTGCGTGAAGTCCCTCCGTGCGGAAGAAGTGAAACTTCGTAATGTGAAAATGAAAATAGGAAGAGGTAGAAATCGACTTTTAGTGAAATCATATTGTTTCTTTAAGATAAACATTGCTTACAATTCACAAATGATCGCATCTTTTAATTATCATTTTCGAGTGGAGAAATATCCAAATCTATAACATTTACAATGGGATTGTGATAACTAAAGTAAGATACGATATGTTTGATTATTTTTTTGCTCGGTCTCTCTCTATTCCCCATCCCCAGGAGCGTTGAACGTTAACGCAACAGTGTTTTCATACCCCCCTCCACGGTAGCGTCAAACGTTTAACGCAACCTTGTTGGAAGTCGCATTAGAAGTTTCACTTCAATATTTTAAGAAAACTAATGTATTTATTGTAAAGAAATATTAAATAAACATTTTACAAATATAAATAATTATATTATATAAAATTAGTAATCGCCATTAGAACTTCTTTCGCTAATATAATAGCTAAATAATATATTAAAACTATTCATTATACCAGATAAAAACAATTTAAATAAGCAAAAGCAATATTTACTTTACATTAAAAAAATATTTTCAGAAGAAACGGAACGTTATAGAAAAAGAAAAAAATTGTAACTGTCTGTTGTTCATCACAGACTAATATACATTCTAAGTTGGCCTAAAGTCCGCAGCAAACTTGTTGACCGTTCTAAATGTAGCTACATCGAACACAAATTTAGTTGGTTACGAATTATTTATATATAACATCGAAACAACTTAAGGATATGGAAAATGCTTAAATATATGCCAATTTTAGATTCTTATTATATTTTTTTTACTTTGATATTTTAACTATTATACGCAAGCCCGAATCTACGGCTATATTCAGTGCGACCAAAAGATTGACGAGAACTTACTTGTGATTCGAAAGAAGAGATGATCGTTTTTTGAAGTTTATACTTCTTTTGGCGCGTTAGGGAAAAATGATGAGAGTAAATTTTTACGATGCGTGCGCTCGCCAGCACGAAAAACCGACACCCTGAAGTTAGCTATAGTCAACATTTTGTTTCTTTTTATTAAAACTTTCAATGTGTTAACTTTCAATGTATTAAATACCTTTTTCTCTATTCTTAGTGTCGTTTTTTCTACAAACGTATAAGGCGAAATATAAAAATTTTGAAAAGATTTTTATCTTGTTACGCCACAGAAGTATAACTTCTAACGCGTGTACACACACACTTTTTTACATTTTTAACTTACCTATGCTATTGGCTTTATTGCAATATTACCGAACTGCGAAGAGATTACCATGTATTTGGAGTAAAATTTAAACTATTTTGAAGTATTTTTTATCTAAAATAATTAAATTACAGATGTTGTTGAAACATATTAAAGTAATTTTATAAATAATAGCACTGTTTTACTGGTTTCATACGTTAAGCTTCAAAATAGTTCAGAACTTCTTAACCTCGTTGGTTTTTTTTTATAGTAGTACGGCAAAATGACTGCACTTTGCCTGACGGTAAGCACAGTACAATCCAAAAACAATGGCGACCACCGCGTGACACACTATCCATCGCCATTCGTCGCTGTCATGCCGGCCTGCGAAAAACTGGATATGCACAGACTGATCCCGGAACGCGACCCGCAAAAACCAGAACAATATAGAATAGTCTCCGTGCCAGCTTATGATATTGGGTCCTTAAAGTGAATCTCTTACCAGCGTGGTTGTTTTGGGCCTGTATAATAAAGACTGGCACGAACTAATTTAAAAAAATAACGTTTTAATAATAGTTTCGCGCAAGCATTTGATAATGTTAAAATATTCCAGATTGCTATCTTCGAATCGAAACTTATTCATGCTCATTTGAACTGATGGTAAACCCAAAACTACTCGACACAACAACTCGCACTTGACTCGAACGTGATTCACGCTGATTGCTCTAATTACACTCGAAGTGAAAACGCCTCGCTTAAGCGCTTGTGTACTAGCCAAGTACCGTTCGAGTGTTCGGATGTGAGCACAGTTTGTCACCAATTAATTTTTTGGATTAGAGCCAAATGCTCAATTTATTCTGACTGTTCTATTTTACGTATTACGTTATAAGAATAATTACATTTAATTTTTACAAACCACATTGTTGATACCTTGTTGGACAGGGGCACAATCCGCTCCGGAGAGATGTCGCTGAAAGCTGTTATGTGAAAAATAAGACATTCATTCGACGTATTAGGGTGGGCCAAATAAAACGTGTTTTTATCCTTGCTCAATATAAAAAAACCGCCCAAAATGCCGATTAAAGATTTGTGCAACATTTGAACTCAAGAATACTAACAGTTGCCTATTTGTGATCTTCAGTCTCTTATAAAAATAACACAGAAAAAATTTTTTTTTCAATTAAGCGGATCGTAAAAACAATTACATAGAATTAATTTGTAGGTACTAGATATTTAAAATTTCAAAAGTTAAATTCTTCATAATTTCTAATCTCAAGTCTAAGATGTTTAACTACAGAATTGATGAGCTATAAAACAAATATACTGTAAAAGACGACACAGTAACAATCTATAAGACTTAATATTGTTTGAGCTTTAAATTCAATAAAGTCTAATAAGATTCGCAACCAAAAAAAACGAAGTCTCAGCATTTATTGAAGACATTGGCGGGACCGGTGTAATTTTTCCCTCTCGTTTTTTTTATTAAAATAAAGTTAAACCTGCCGAGTCAGAAGGGGAGGTGATAATTTTATATTCACAAGATATCTAAGGACTGCTGACTGATGTAGTACTTAGGTTTCAATTCTTTTGGACATAGTGGTCGAAATTTTATCATAGATATAGAATATTATGGCATAATTACTTTTTGTCAAAAAGTATTAAATTCAACCACGTTAAACCTATTACTGGTTTCAGCATGAATGGGTCGGCTCGCCCGGGGTACTACCACCCGACCCACAGAAAACCAACGTGAAGTAACAGTGCTTGCATTGTTGATTTTCGTTTGGTCAGTGAAACTGCCGGAGACCCATCTCCCTCCCCCTCCCCCCTTCCCTCCATCAAATACAGGATGGCAACGCACTTGCGACCCCCATGGTGTTGCTACTGCCTATGGACGGTGGTGATCCCTTAATATCGGCTGACCCACTTGTTCGTTTGCCACCTACGATATAAAAAAAAATTGAATTATACAGTAACTAACTGCTACTTACAACCTATATTGATTACAAATACAGAAGAAAAACAACAAGACGTATAGAACTTATAGATATCATAGTTTCTTGAAACTTTGATAACTTTATATTATTACCTGAAGCTATTGTGATATTTTTTTAAAGATAGAGTTCTGTTAAAGATCTATAACAGATATTTATATAAGCAAGTATCTCAGAAGTAAAACTAAAATACCTATCGAAATTTATCCAGTAATGAGTGATGTGTGCACAACGGTAGACATCTGTAACTTGATTTATATAAGATTTATTAGCGGTGATAGTTCCGTGTCAGGCTACCACCACCTCTATGGACTTGGTTTCGAAACCTTTTTTTTAACAGGGGCAAATCCCTTCAGATATCCACCCTAGCCGGGCAGCTGAGGATGGGATATGTCCGACTTGTAAGGACTAAAACCCCATGGTGCCTCCTTACACCTATTTGGCAGGGAAGCAGGAACTGCCTATGGCACTGCGTCTGCTTACCCGGTAGGTGCTGGCTCCTCATAAGGGGCCCCTTCTGCGGCCTGAGTGGGTCAAGATAGTAGACCCCTTAGGGAGGGGTGGGTGTTACGCCCCCCCCCCCCAACGAACATTATAAGGAAACTATAGTATGATCGTATAGCTTTTCCTAATCGCGATGTTAGCAACCGTCGTCTAGCAGAGAATGTATTACCTATATATGTATTCCAGCAACTGTTGGAATAGTGCAACTGCACTGAGCCCCATTATTCTAGGCTTACGATGTTATCTTCGACAATAGCTTCATTTAGCTATGATTATGATCAAACTTTAAGCCTACAAGCATAATCGAGATCTAGAACAAATAATATATGATGATTGTGACCTCAATTTGTAACCCTCATATAAAAAAATAATATGTTATATCAGCCTGATTTATTTCATGTCATGTTTCATAGATCAACGTGTCTATAACATTCATCAGGGTCGACGAATAGATTTGAAAATGACATCACTTAAGTTCTTATCTGCTAGACGAACTTTTACAGCGAATCTTCTACCCGTTCTTCCTTCCTTCACAACTTGTCTAGCTACTACCATAGCATATTTAAAGTCTTATATACCAAATACCCATTAGCCGTACGCCTTCCAATCTCATCATTAGTAGTAAGTACTAATTACATTTCATACCGTCACTTAGATAATCTTAAGCCCCGGTATGTTCCATTAATAATTAAAAGTACTCGTTGAATATTCAGCTTAAAGATTACAACGGTTAAAAGTTTCATGAAGGGTTAACGGGAAAATGAAATTTAGACCTCGCAATAGCAAATCCGAAAGTTCGATTTAATTATCACTAATAGGATAAAACCGACCGATGGCGCGGAAACCGACTCAAAACTTGGACGAATTAAAGAGTTTCACCGAATTCTACAATTGTTTAATATTAGACTGCTTCTTCAGACCATTGGGCTATCGAGTCAGATAATTATCTACTGGAATTCGTGTATTTATATTAACATTGTTTGTCTATCTATAAGTGTGTGTATTTACTTAACTCTTTAAATTTCATTAACACTACTTTCAAGGGAAGAATTTAGTGCATGAAATATTTAGCCCAAAAAAATTTAATCGGACATTAAGCACAAATGTAATTAATGTATTTATTAATTACGTTAATTAATTAAAACATGTAATTACATATATAAAAAGGATAACGGTAAAATCGTTACAAAACTTTACAAACATTAAAAAACCAATAGTTAAGAAATACAGAAATAACTTCATATCTAACTCATCTAAAGAAGTCATGTCAACGATATCCACAAGAACAATGCCCGATGTGCATATCAAAGAAAATAAAGGAATTCACGTATCTTAATCGTAATCATACATACAGTGGTACAACAAAATAATCCCAAGGAGGAGTAGTCCGGTGAAGCTGTTAAGACCTTGCTTGGTCAATAGCGTAGTCAGTTCGAAAAAAAAAACCCAAGGAGGGTTGATGTCAGGTAGGCGGCCGATCGTAAAAATTAAGCCAAATCATATACCACAACATGAGAAACATGTTGTACCGACCCTACTTATGTGGGATAAGGGTAAGAAGAAGGAGTATCTATACATACATATAATAAAAATTTAAATCTCTAGTGTCTGTACTTTTTCGATTTTCGTAAAAAAAATTGTTGCATGTGTCTAGGAATAAGTAATAGAATACATTTAAATCATTGTCAGAAATGAGGCATATAGAATCAAAGACAGCTAAGTGCCACAAGTTCTAAAAATGATCTAAGTATGGAGCCATCTAGTCTTATTGGTTGTAAATCACCATTTAATTCCTACAAAAAATAAAATACAGCTAAAGCCTTTTAATTTTCGTTTTAAAATTGATTTTGGGATCAAATACATTTAATACAACCAAGTCATCAAATAAGAAGTAAAGCAAGAATAAAATACAGTTAAGGAATTATCGCATTTTTTTTTATTTCTTGAACTTCTCTTTTAGAGCTGATGGCCATAGGCAGGCAAAATCAATAGCCTATGCCACTCCCTAAAATTGAAACTTTGAATATAAGTAAAACTCCAACTCTGAGAATAGATAAACATTTTTTTCGTTTCCTGCAAATTTGGTTTCTATGCACTTAGCTGTTTTTGATTTTATATGCCTCAAATGTATGTCTGTCTGTTTCTATAAATACGCATCACTGCTAAAGTACTGTGTGCACAGTAAATCGTAAAGCATATCCTCGAAAGTAACTTAGTGTCTGCTTCATTAAAATCGGTCTACTCTATCAAAAGTTATTGTAGTTTTAATGGCGACGCGGCGTAAGTACAAGAGACAAGTAGACAAGTAAATGGACTTAATACATTCAGAGGACATTATTTACATAAGCTTCCACGCAGACGAAGTCCTGGACACAGCTAGTACTAATTAAAATTAGGCCGGCAATGCACTTACGACTCCCCTAGTGTTAGTGTCTATGGACGACAATGATCACTTAACATCAGTTGACACACCTGTTCGTTCGCCTCCTAATATAAAAAAAGTTATAGGCTTTTATTATATAGGCTGACGGCAAAGAAAAGGCTAGTAAACAGTAAAAGATTAAGACCAGCAAACAAGACTGGCTCTATAATAATTAAGTAAAAGTATCCCAAAATTTAATTACGAAACGAACGAGACAGTTTTCCGTGATGTTAACGAAAAAGCATTTACAAAGATCACAACATTAAAAGGCGGCATGAATAACATTTATTTTTACATGATATTCAAATTCCGTCGCCGCTCTCCTCGGACGCGTGCAACCGTTAAATGAATGAACTTTTATAACTTAGGTCCCAGCAACTTCGGCTTTAATACCGACTTTGAGGTCTCGCGGTCGTGATGTACAGCGCCCTTACTTTTAATGACTTTCTGCTAATATCCAACGGTACGCTTTTGGGTCGGAAAAAAGTTTCGCCGAGCCGTGAATATTGAGGTTCCGATATTTAAAGACTTTTATTTCAACTTTCTTTCCCAGTTGTTTCGAATCTCATAAAAAGTAATTACCTATACATGAATTAGAAACTGTGATATTTTAAGGAAACGTGGAAAATGACAAGATCAATATCAAGAAATACTTTACTCAATTTTAGCCCTAAGAAGTCGCTTATGAACTTCAAAGCTATTACCGGTTCGGAAAACAACACAGCCATTTAGAAAAACCGGCAAGAAACTGGATCTGGTTTATCTTTTTATCGTATACTAGTGGGCGCCAGTGGTCGACATTCGGCCATAGTTCATTGATTTTTAAAGTTTAAAATTTATTAGTGTTCTTTTGTCAAAGGGTACTTATATAATCAAAGGTTTTCATCATGGCTACTCAGTTATTTGACCCTGTTTTAAAATTATATAAACATTTTATTTTTAATTAATTTTACACGACACCATGTGTGTTAAATGTAGTCTGTATATTATGAGGAATAGTGATATGGCCTGTATCATCGTTTGGAAAAGTAATGGATACACAATAGAATCAAATAACGAATCCAAAACAAAGTTGTTTTTAATACTACCATTACTTTTGAAAATGAATTTATCTTTGTTCAAAATTCATCATCAACTGTCCTAAATATAATAATATATACTTGCTACATCAGGTTGAACTGCATCATATACCGCGGAGATTCAAGTCATGGATTACTTTCATGGGCAAACAAATTTTTCTATTTTGATTTTACAACGTATTTTTATTAAATCATCATTTGAAGTGAGTTCACCATAAAAATACTAAACATTATAATATTGACGTTGACTTTGGTAATTTTGCTTTACTCTTATGACAACATGAAGCCAAGTGACATGAAGTGAAAGCAGTCCTATGACCTAAAAATTTTGACATCCAATAAGACCAAAGAGAATAATAATTATTTCAGTGGTTCCATAAATGTACTAAAGATGAATTGTTTATCAATTGATTATTAATGTATATATATTATAAATTTACATATTATATTATTATAAAATTAACCTACAATTTGACCAGTTCATTTCAAAGGGTATGTAAGGCATGCAACGTCATTCATGTTAAAAATATTGAAAAGGTAATTAATTGGAACGTAAGAGTAAAGTAACGGATCTGTCAAAAGATCTTTTCCATTTACATGTGTGTATATATTGTGTAAAATTCTAGCAGTAGTGTGAGTAATGTATATTTTAATTAATTTGATGTGCTTGTAATGCATTTTATATAAAAAAATAGCTTTCTGCATTTCTCCTCCACATAAACTTTAACTATGCCAAATTTCACGTTCATCCGTTCCCGCAATTCGCTTAAAAAGGGGTACAAAGTTTTGGCTTCACGTATTAATATATAAGATATTTTACAAACATAGATAGTTCCTTTTGTGGATAGAATAGTGGGTGCACAGGGATAGGCGTCATTTCCAGATGTCAAAAGGATTTTTTATAAAAACTCGCGGACCGGGCGGACGTTGTCCTGCCTTGATAATAAAAAAACTCTAAAGTTCAACCGCAGCGCCACCTACCGTGTCCAATTGTGAATCTAAATCATTCTCGGATCCACCGGAACATGCACACAAAAATGCATCAAAATCGGTTCAACCGTTTAGGAGGAGATCAGTGACATACACACGTACAGAAGAAATTAATATATAAAAATGTGAAAAATTTGGATTAAAAAATCTCCACATAAAAGAGGACGAGTCAGTGAAACAGAAGACAATACGGACATCTTCAAAAACATTGACAGAATTGACATTCAATTATTTATTATTTGTAAATTCTATAATTCTTCAGCGTGTTTTACCACAAAAATAAACGAATTTCATACAATTTCAAACGACATTAAGTATTTATTTATCAGAACATAAACAAACATAGCTTGTTAATTCTATACATAATCGATAACCACAATGACCGTTGAAATTACGTGCACTAAAATTATTCGGGACATTGTAATGTAAATAGTTTTCCGACGTCTGGGCGCCCGTTATGCAAATACTGAGACAAGTTGTCACCCGATCCCGAATAATCGACAACAGCTGTTCAATACAATAGCTTTCTGCGAAATTTGCTGAGTATTGAAGGCTTTTATTAAATATATCGTCCGGCTCAAGTCCGTAAAACGTACATAGAACTTCTATTTTAGGGAAAGTAATGAAAATAACAAAGAACCATTAATATTAATATTACAAACAATTAAAAAATATATTTTTTATTAGCTCATATCCACGGCTTTGTGCACGTTAATTTATTCTCTTAACAATATACTTAACGTACAAAAATAAATGATAAAAATTGGGAGAAAAAAAATTTTACTTTCAAAATTTCTTTAGCCTTCTGTAATGTTTGTACAAATCGTAGTTTATTAGAACTTTAATAACCTTTTATTCAATTAAAAATGTCACGACATCTCTTTAAATCATTAAGACAGAGTGCCTGAGCAAAAAAAAAATACTCGAAATATACCGAATAGTTTCTTCGCGATGTGTCCCACTGCAAACTTCTATATATAACAAGAGGTGTTGGAGAAGAAAAAATATTCTTGTAGGCACTGTAGTTACTGCAAATATAAGTATCATTATCATTGTAGGTCATTGTTATCAACAACCTTAGGAAGAACTTTTTTTTATTAACGTGGGGAAATCCATTATGGATACGCCACCCTCTCGAGGGAGAGCGTGGGTTATGTCCGACTCGCACGGACTAAAAGCCTACGGTGTACCGTGCGACAGTATTGTTGGAGCGGCAAGGGATCGAACTATGCTAATCCACTTGGATAGCCGCCCCAACGGTCCACCCGGCGAAAGGTGACCGCCGGGCTAACCTTAGGAAGAATTTTTTTTATTTAAGTGAGGAAATCCCTTATGCCACTATCTCGGGGGAGAGGGTGAGTTATATCCGACTCGCACGGACTAAAACCCCACGGTGTACCGTCCGACAACATTGTTGGAGCGGCAAGGGATCAAAGCGATCGGCGGAAGTTGACCGCCGGGCTAACCTTAGGAAGAACTGTTTTTACATCTAACGACAGCTATTAATTAACCTGAAGGACCTTATAACTATTACCGGACTTCGTGGCGAGTGGAGAAGTTACTAAGGGGAATAGTAACTCGCGCAAGAGTGTCAAAGTGGCCAAACCACAACTTGAGCTTTTGCCGTGCATTGCAGTGAATTTCATTGCATTCAATTTAACTACATATATGTTACGGTTATTTAAAAAAACGACTTTTTCTACTGAAAACCTGCACTGCTATATGTACGTGGTAGTAAAAAGAGACACATGTGAAAATTAATATTTAGAGATTGTGTATTGTTGATTTTTATGTTCCATATAATAAATACACATGATTTTCTTTAGAATGTTGTAGCTTACAAATCAATAATTGAATTCTAATAAGCAATGTATGATCTTTTAGTAAAAAGACACTATC
This sequence comes from Antheraea pernyi, assembly GCA_015888305.1. Lineage (NCBI taxonomy): Eukaryota > Metazoa > Arthropoda > Insecta > Lepidoptera > Saturniidae > Antheraea > Antheraea pernyi. Next base: position 13,830 of record MU160635.1, on the reverse strand, counting down.
AACGCCAGAGGAGTCGCAAGTGCATTGCCACCCTTTGGGGGGAAGGGTTAGGTGAAGGAAAGGAGGGGAGAGAGGACAACAACAATGCAAGCACTGTTACTTCTCGTCGGTTTTCTATGAGAGGGTGGTACTATCCCGGGCGAGCCGACCCATTCATGTTGAAACCAGTAATAGTTTCAGCGTGGCTTTACCACCATTGAAGGTTACCACCAATTATTTGTTATGCGAGTTTTGACATAAAGGAAGTAGTCGATTTTACAGTGAACACTTCTTTAGGCGCGTTGTGCAGTATTTTTGGCAGGAGATAAATTCATAATTTCGCGTTATAACATGCTGCGTAGGCATAATCGCCCGTATTGCACTTGCTTGCGACAGTTTTATTTTTCAAACTGACTACGCTATTGACCAAGCAAGGTCTGAACAGCTCCACCGGACTACTAAGGCGAGCGCTTAAGGCACTCAGCCAATTTTATTTTGACAACTAGCTCAAGGGTGCGCGGCACACCTCGACTTTGGCTGTTGCCTGATACATGCAATTCGCGACCTATGTGAGCTAACCTAAGCTAAGCTAACTATTCATACATATATGAGTTGTTGAAACATATATGTGTACCAAGCATACATACCTCAACAACTCTTATATATACTTGCATCAGACTAGCGACGCGCAGTATAGGCGTCTATTTACATGTAATATTGATATTTTAATGCTTATCATAAGCTTTATTGATTAATAGACTTTGTAAAAATATATACAATAATTGCTCCGAGTGCCAATAGATATGACAACCACACTAATGCTAATAATTTCAATAAACAAATTCTGAAATTTAAATATTGTCATTCACGCTATAATCAATATGAAAATTCAAAAGAGAATTTCATTGTTTTGTGTTCTTTGCCACGACTTTGTCTTTTAATCAGCCTAATGGATAAATAAAGTATATTCGTATTTGTAGTTAGCTCATTTAAAAAACGTCGTTAAGTACTAAACCATCCTGAGCTTTAAATATAAATGAACAAGAGTGAATATCGCTAACAACCTTTTTAACTCTATTAAAACCCACTAACTTTATCTCGCCTTGAACTAAGAAGAGCAAAAAATTGAACATCTCAAATTTAAACAAATTCCATATGATTATTCAGCGAAGTATCATCTATTGCTGACCAAATGTCCTTTAGAAAACAAAACGGGATATCAATAGTACCTACCTACCTACATCCAAGCAAAAGTTATTAGTTACTGGCGACTCGCCCTAGCTTCACAGGTTCATAATGTACTTATAGGTATTTATCTAAACATCTTAAATTTCACTTTTTTGGCGCCTTTATAACCGCTTTATAGGTGGCATTTTTAATCTGTAATATCTTCTAAAATACTCACTGAAAATATATGCTCTAAATTCGGTTTTAATCTACATTAAATACCCAACGTAATTAAAGTTTTATTAACACTATATTTGTCAAAATGGCGTCGTAAATAAATAATTATTTGTTAATGATATGAGAAAGATAAAAATGGCTACTGTAAATAATTCTTAGAAGATAAACATATACCATCCGTGACTTTTCTGTGGGCACGTTTAAGATATAGAATTATGTGGTACATTATTTTTATGAAACTCACAAGGTTTAGCCAGCGTTAGCTCTAAATGAAAGCAAAATTCTTTTCGGCTTCCTTACAATATGTCAACTTTAATTTATATAAATGTAACATACAATTTATACATCTAAGGTAAATTGCCGAAACTATATTGAAAACCGTATTATAAGAGCGGCACGCTATAATGGCCGATTTGACACATTGCAATAGTGACGTGAAATGTTAATTTAACTGCACATCACTATTAACAATAAACAACAGCAATTTGCTCCTCTAAACGTAGTTATAATTAAAACGGAACGTCATGAGCAGACATACGTCAAAACAGCCATCATAACGTGAAGCAATTATAAAATGCGTTGTGTATTTTAAAAGCTCTAACAACACATAGTCTACATTAGGCTAGGTTTACATTAAAAAATACATCGCATTATATATCTAGGTCTGATATTTTAAAATTAAAATAAAACTCACTATTACGGTCACAAGTGGGGCACCACTCGTCCATTTGTTGTCATTTGCATACCAACCGCCGTGCTAAGCTTCCAACGAATACGCGCTGGCACAGACAAAGAGATTTTCATATTTAATTTTCTGTTTAATATAATTGCCTACATATTTCCTTTTCTGTAGAGCGTTTTACAGTTTAATTTACACGTTATATTGTACCGCAATATGGAAGAATCATTTTTTTAAATGTGAAAACGAAAGAACAAGACTCTTCGTATGAAAATTTTAAAAATGTAAAGTTTGTTCTAAATACGTAAGCAATATCTGTTAAGACAATGCTTGTGACAGAATATTTACAAACAATTTGCATCCTCAATACACTTGAACAGAATAGCATAGTTGTCTCTGATACTTACAGACCATGTCAAAGATATTAAAGGTGCTCTTGATGAGTGCGTACGCTACATTATTTATACTATATATTAAAAATTCAATGTCAAACAAAATTATAGATGTACTTGAGATTGATTATTTATATCGAAAGCCAGATGGATTGAAGGCAATAAACAGAAACTTTAAAAAAATCCGAATCAATTACACAGCAATGAAATTGAACTACAAAGACCCGATACGATTTCCCACTGATTTGAAATTTATATTGAGATGGACGGAAGCATACTCTCATTATGATGATAAAAAGTTTAAAGACGGCCAGCTTGCGTTTATAAATGACAATTGCAAGCACATAAACTGTTACATGACGAATGAGAAAGGCTTGTTAAATGATCTGAGAAACTTCGACGCAATCCTGTTCGACGTCGAGAATAGTTGGGACAGTCATCCTATATTCAGAAGTCCGAGACAGAAATTTATATTTATGGCGTCAGAATCGGCAAGCAACTTTCCCGTATGCCATCCATATTATGATTTTTATTACAATTGGACATGGAGTTACAGATTGAATTCAGATATCGAGAGACCGTTTGTATACATTTACAATAAGAAGGGAGAACTAGTCGGTCCTAAAATTAATATGACTTGGATTAATTCAATGCAGCCAACATCGGAAGGTATTAAGGAAATACTAAAGAATAAAAAGAAAGCAGTCGCGTGGTTCGTATCGAGTTGCCGAACCCAAAGCCATAGGGAACTTGTCGCGAACAATTTAACACGGGCATTGAAGAAATATAATTTAAAAATTGACATATACGGATGGTGTGGGAAACTCACATGTCCAAGAGACCGTATGGGAGATTGTTTAGGATTAATCGAGGAAAATTATTATTTCTATCTCTCATTTGAAAATTCTTTAAGTGAAGATTATGTGACGGAGAAAATTATGCACGCTTTGATGCATTACACTGTTCCTATAGTTTACGGCGGTGCTGACTATTCAAGGTATTTCTGTATAATATTGTTGTTATTACTATATTCTATTGTCTACATTTCAATGAAACATTTGGAAAATATCCAAAACTGGAAAAATTAATAATAAGATAGAAAATATTAAAATTACTGTAATTGGAATAATATTTAGTGTGACACCAATTTAGAACAACTGTGTGAAACCAATTTAGAACAACTAAGTAACAACCTTTTTTTTAATAAATTTATGGCAACCAAAGGTACACATTGTTACTGTCATTATCGAATAGGAATATATTACAAGCGTCTTGAGATAATTTCAATACTCTATCACGATAGTGGCCCCTTTGTTACAATTTTACAAGGGGTTTTGTGGTATCTCAGAAGTATCAGCCTCTCACAGAAAACCGACGTGAAGTAACTAATAGTGCTTACATTATTGCGTTTCATACGGTCAGTGAGAGCGCCAATTTGCCACCTCTCTCCTCATTCACCCTCTTCCCGCAAACACGGCCTGGCAACGCAGTTGCTACTCCCCTGGTGTTGCTAGTGTCTATGGACGGCGGTTATCACTTAACATCAGTACCTTTGCCTCCTATGATATAAAAAAAATATTATGTTCCTTCCACCTTTACTTATTCACAACAATCGAGCTATATTACATAAAATGCCACCAATATTACAAAACACAGAGTCCAATAAGACAAGATTATAAATAGAATATAAAGGCCACTTCATGACAGGCTAAGTTCCCGCCAAAAACTTTAACTACCTATTTTAAATTTACAAAAAAATTGCCATATATATCTTTTTTTTTTCCAACTGACTACGCTATAGACCTAGCAAGGTATTAAAAGCTTCACTGGACTACTAGTCATATATACCTCTTATAATATTAGTGATACAGAATAACAAATGCTAAAGAAGAAAAAACTATTAATCTGTCGTGGCCTTAATTATTGAAACATAATAGGCACTATCTATATATGAAAATACACTTTGTTATTCACGATTAATATTTACAGGTCAGATATGAATATAATGTTAAAATTGGTATTTATTATTTATATCCACAATTAATATTAGTAATGAGAAAATAATCCTGTTTGTCCGTATGTCTTGTACCTAATAAGAGCTAGAAAGTCACATTGGTCGAAGAGATTGAACGGTGTCGCAACGATTTCAAATTGGTAAAACTATCTGGTGGTGATACCTAAGCCTGAGAAATGATTTCATTGTATATGGGAATATATAGAACTGTAGGTTTCTCAAAGTTTGAAATCGCTGGTACGTCGTGAGCTGGCGTGGTAATTATGCTCTTATCTTTCTTCGGGAATAGGCTCATGTCCCTGCTGTGCGTCGCTTACGGGCTGATGATGAAGGACTAAACCTGTGAAAGTATGAAGTGATTGCAATATAGTATAACACAAAGGTAGCCAGGTCCCTCGCAAAGGCCATAAACCAAGCAGACGAATACGCCAGAAAAAACTAGTATAAAATTCGCACATATGGGGCTATAACAGTAAAATTATTTAAAATTTGACAATCCAAACGATAATCAGTGCAGTTTATGATGCACAATGATAATAATATATTCCGATATACACGTATTCATTTGTGAATCATGCAATTTCGATTGTATGGTTCACAAATGTATATATGTATGAATAGCTTAGAATAGTTAGCTAGGACAGACGCGTCTTTTTCTAGGTAACAGCCCAAGCCGAGGTGTGCGTGCACCCTTGTGTATGTTATCTAAAACCCAAATCGGATGTGTGCCTTAAGCGCCAACCTTAGTAGTCCGGTGAAGCTGTGAAGCCCCTGCCGGGCCAATAGTCAGTTCGAAGAAAAAAAAAATTAAAATTATTTGAAATTTGACAATCCAAACGATAATCAGTGCAGTTTATGATGCACGATGGTAATAATATAGCAAGGTACAGACATTTTGCTTGATTACTTAAATTACTTAAAAGCTTAACCAGCCACTATGGTGGCTGTGAACGTTATCATTTCCTACCAGCAAACAATCAAGGCTTAATATTTCAGGTTCCTCCCGCCAGGGTCGTACATAAATGCCGGTGAACTAGATGCTATCGTCGTGGCTTCCCTCATGAATAACGCTATGAAAAATCCTGACGTGTACCAAAACTATTTTAGGTTGGTAAATTGCGTAACGTTTACTTTCTTTTATTTAATTAAATATTATTGAACAAAGAGCACATTACCACATTAGCCTCAGATTTTATTATTATTACAACATCGGTTCTTAAGTATAAGAGGTTTCGCGATTAGACTGTAAAGCATCAATATCCAGAGTATTATATATTTATTTATTTTTTGTTTGTAATGGATAAGCTAAAAAGTACTTAACTGCTTTTAAAATCTCTTTCATCTATTCAGTACAACTCTCGGAAATCATTTTTGCCTTTTAGATATTACCAGCAAGTTATTGATTATGTTTTAAATCAAATTAATAACACTTTATTCAATTTAGACCTTGAAAAGGTGCTTATCAAAACTAGCATTGTTTTAGAGACCCAGTCATCGAGAAGAACCGGCAAGAATCTCGATCGGGTTTATCTTTTCATAATACATATTTTTACAAGCATATATAATTCGTTTTTGCTGGATGCATAGAGAGGGGCATCATTCCGAAACGTCACCATCGTTCACATATGTAAATAAAATAAAAAAATGGCGAATATCAAAAATGCTACCATACACATTGAAAAAAAAAACCTTTTAAGCACCTTTTGTTTATAAACTTGTTTTTCTTTTTTTATATTAATCTATTGTAGATTTACGTTTATTTTGAAACATAATATCTGTTAAATTATACATAAAAATTAAATTACAGTTAACAGAATAAAAACATTTTTCGTTAGATGGCACAATCACTACGTGTACAAAGAAAAGCCTGCTTAACCAGACGTATGCACGCTGTGCAGGATGCTCAACGAACCGGAACAAAAGTATTCAGTAATAAAAGATTTCAGAAAATGGTGGAACCCGAACTATGAAAAATTATGTAAAAATGAACTAATTTATCAGATCCCTACTCCTTGGACTTAAACCTATAATACTTAAATATATATGAAGTTATTACAAATAAATAGTGTAACAAATAATATAAATGATTTAAGCTTAATATAAATTAGAATTATTAAAATGCTAATAAAAATCAAATTTCTAATTAAACTTATTGGCTATACCAATGGATGATTTTATAAACTATTAGCGTTAAACTAAAATGATCAACTGATTTTGATTGACAATTGAAGTCACCCTAATACACTAGACAGACTTTCAACTTTAAAAGTAGTATTTAACTAGGCAGACAGAAATTCTAACATGTCACCACTGAGCCATATTCTGTAATAAATTGAAGGAATATATATTTTACATATATTTTGTAAGCAAACACATCAATTTTATAATTGCCTAGCTTTTGCTCTCGACTTTACTTGCGTTAATCCTGAATTTAAAAGTAAAATACTGATTTGCTAAAACTGTAACTTTCTATAGATGAAATAATTTTTAAAATCGGTTGATATGATCTTTATCTTTTTGTTATATAACATCATTTTTTTTTTATTGTAGCTTGACAAAGTTACTGTACTGTGCCTGATGGTAAGCACAGTACAATCCAAAAACAATGGCGACTACCGAGAGACATACTATCCATCGCCGGTCGCCGCTGTCATGCCGGCCTGCGTAAGTATCTCTTCACGTTGCGCTTGAAGGACCCCATGTCAGAGGAGCATAAGTATCTCTTCACGTTGCGCTTGAAGGACCCCATGTCATAGGATGCGTAAGTATCTCTTCACGTTGCGCTTGAAGGACCCCATGTCATAGGAGCGTAAGTATCTCTTCACGTTGCGCTTGAAGGACCCCATGTCATAGGTCATTGTTGTGTGCATGATGCAGTTTAGTAAAAATTTCCATAGATCAGTAGAAAGAATATTGTTAATAAAATATTCAAGCAAAGTCGCTTGGTATAAGTCTATTGCGACTATAAAACTCTTTAGTTAATATACTGAAAAACAATCTACAAATCGCTAGCATTTAGTAACCATAACGAAGTCTAGCGTTCATAGCTCTAATACTGTAAAACCTTAAAGTTCACATAATACGTTCAAATGTTGAGACGCGCAATCTTGCATCCGAACGTCCCTCATTATTCTTAACCTTAAATTTCCAACATAATTCCAATTAGATAGTATCCATCATCGCTACTGTGGCTTTTTCATGGAAATATAATTAAAATTTTCGCTGACACTCCGCGAAGATTAAACCTATTACATTTTGATGACTCGAAAAGCTCAAACACTTTTTTGTTTGGTCGGCAGAATTACATTTTATTCATTATTGAACTGGACCTTCCGTTGATTTATACGTAGAAGATTCGAGAAGTAAAAATGTGTATGTGAACTAAGTCTTTGTATATATAATTCTAATCTTCGTGTGTATGTGACTGAATTCCTAAAAGGCGGGACAGATTTTGATGAATTTTTTTGTGTGTGTTCAGATGAATTCAAGAATAGTTCAGATTCCCAATTGGACAACGTAGGTAGCGCTGCGGTTGAATATAAGTTTTTTTTTATTATCAAGGCAGAACAACGTCCGCCGGCCCCGCTAGTTATAAACCTAAAATTAGGATAATGAAAAGAGCATTTATAATGAATAGTATTCACACATAAATAACTGGAAAATAAAGTAAAAAACAAGATCAAAATATCTATAGTAAGGACTAAATATTCAACAGTTAGATATGATGGGCTTATAATTTGAACATATTAAAAAAATAACTTTATATTTCTAGGAAAATTGTACAGTTAGCAACGTAGTTAGCAATGAACATTGTTTTACATTTACCAATATTAAATTAAGTAAATTTTAAAACTGACATTATACAATCTATACTTTTCGAAGCTCGTATCATCTGTCTTCAATAAATAATACCTATTGATAAGTATTATAACAGAAACATTTCGCATGTGTATATATGTGCCCTTAGTTCTAAAATAAACAACGAATCATGATATGGTTTACACTATCGCTTAGATAATTTCTTCCATATGGTTTATGTATATATTATATCTTCATTTTTTTTTCATAGGAGGCAAACGAACAGGTGTGTCACTTGATTTTAAGTGATCACCACCGTCCATAGACACTAAGAACATCAGACGAGTTGGGAGGCGATGGAAAAAGGAGAAAGGAGAGGGGAGGGGACGTGGATCTCCGGCACTCTCACTGACTGCACGAAACGCAACAATGCAAGCACTGTTGCTTCACGTCGGTTTTCTATAAGAGGGTGGTACCATCCCGGGCGAGCCGACCCATTCATGCGGAAACCAGTTATAACTTTAACGTGGCTCTACCACCTATAAAACCCTATATTATATACAGAACATTCGATGTATTCTTACATTGGTAACACTTGCTAAACCTTGAGCTGCACAATATACTTACTACAGAATGAAACATCTCAAAAATGTACAAAAAAATTTGGGATATCCGTATTATTACAAAAAAGTTTACATACGTGTTGAATACTTTCTTTAAAAAGGTTTGATTACAAAAGAGTATCTTACCCTTGTTTACAGACGAACATTATTTAAATGTAAATATCTTCTAACTCTTGTCTAAGTTGACAGTTCTTATTTCATTGTTGTGATTTATTGTATTTTTATTTACCGGCAAAAGACGTTTCGTAATCAATTATGAATCTCCTTGGTATAATTGATTTGATTGATTGATTTATTTTTTATAAATAAATAACACAATTATAGAGATTCACAAGTAAATCATAACTACTACTATATGATACTATTGACATTTGTTAATATATTTGACAATTTATTAACTGACTTTATACTCTTATTCTACCTCACGCACTTTGACGTAATATATTAATCTTATAAATTGTTTATTTGAAAGTAGTTCGGTGAACCTATAGGGTGTAAGGGGTATCGAATAACCTCATAAGACTTGAGACACCTAAGCCAATCTCACCTGCACGTGGTGCACCCTGCTCAATAACGAACAAGGCAATAGCGAAAGCGAGGTGGTAGGGTATTACAGCCTGACTGGGTCGCAACCACCATGTATATGGCGAAAAATTTTTAAATGTATGTTAATCGATATTTTCGTCAATTGTGAACTGATTTTAATTATTATTTTTTTATTTGAATCGCTACACTATGTACTGATGAACTGTGCATTCGTCCATGTGAGATTGATCAAAAATATGTTAGAACCGCGTGAGACGTGTGCTTTACTGGACTCCAAGAATAAATATACATAATTGAAAGTTATATATTTGTATGTAATATGAAATATATCATCTTTTTGGTCAATTTGGCGGCCATATTGTTCTACTTACCGCGTTTGCGTCTACATAACTCAGTAATTATAGCACGTAGCATTATAGAATAACACAATTACATCGACAATATGAGCATGTTATATCTATATAATAAAAAAAATAACACATATTGTTCGATAATGTACTATACAAATTTTCATTAATTTCTTACATAGCGTTATTGAGCACTGAATGTGGTATATAGTACGTTGAAGTTCCAGATATGTTGCTGATGATGAATCCCACCCCATTCGATATACTATTAGTATTCATATATCTAATGTACATGTTACAGTAGATGGCGTGCGTGTCGTATTTACAAATGTTTTGAAAAAGCATTTCTGTAATGTACACAACGGATTTGATACAATTTTCAGCAACAGATAGAGTGGCTCAAAAGAAAGGTTTATATGTATAATACATAAATATTATAGTAAAGAAAAGCCGAAAAATTTAAAGATTTGTAATATTAATTTAATTAATTTTGGGGGTTTAAGGGGTGTGAAATAACCTCATAAGACTTGAGACACCCAAGCCAACCTCACCTGCACGTTCCTGCTGAATAACGAACGAGGCAATGGCGAAAGCGAGGTGGTAGGGTTTTACAGCCTCACTGGGTCGCAACCACCATGTATATGGCGAAAAAGCCCGTCATAGTGATTCGCTTCTGCGGGTTGCGTTTCGGGATCAGCCTGTGCATATCCAGCTATTCGCAGCCCGGCGTGAAAGCGGCGACCGGCGATGGATAATGTATCACTCGGTGGATGCCATTGTTTTTGGACTGTACTGTGCTTACCATCAGGCATAGTGTAGTCACTTTGCCGTGCTACAATAAAAAAAGCTGTTAAGGCCTTGTCAGGCCAATAGCGTAGGCAATTCGAAAAAAAAACTTATTTTAACAATTACATCATTATCTTTTAATTTGACAGTCACAATAATGATTACCAATTTAACTTAAAATAAGTAAATTCTCTTAACGGAGATCTGAACAAAAATATTATTCAAGAATTGAAATTGTTCGCAATATATCTGTATGTAATGAAACGTTTTTGAATGATGAGATTGAATTGAACGAATGCTATTCAGAGTTGCTAGCATTAAAAAAAACTTCCACCAGATGTTTAGCTAGAGACCGCTTAGACGCGCTTATGTAATAAAGTATTTCAAATATGTGTTCAACTAGGTTTAAAATTTTAGCCACTGCTTATCAAAATTCGTGTTAAACCTGTGTTCATTTTATTTTTGTAATTAGACCTGACCTGTGTTATTACAAAAAAGTTAAATACGTCTTAAATACTTGCTTTAAAAAGGTTTCAAGTTCGCGTTATCCTTTTTCGCAAGTTTAACCTAACGTAACCAAAGCAAGACAAAACAGCAAGATGGCGAACATTCAGAGACCGCGGTGCATTTAATTTTTAAAGCCAGGATTCAATACGTATTTAACATTTTTGTAATAACACCGTATATGTCTATCTCCTATCTATAACTTACAGAAATTATATTTAACTTTTAAATGTGATTAAATCTGCTTTTTGCGATAATATTTTGATGACATAGTATTCATTCCTATAAAATTAAGCACCTTAATTACGCTGGACATTTAATTTTTATTAAAATTTCTCTGTATAACATATCATTTCCTTATAAATAAGAATTATTTTTGTGAAAACTTTTAGATAGTTTCGATGATGCTTATTTACTAAAGACACTTACATCACATCAGTACATAGCACCCATGCGAAGTCTGGGACAGTAGCTATATATATAGTTTATAACTATGTAAAAACTCTACATTAATTAAGCATTCACATCGTAATTTATGCATCGCACTCAATTATTATAATAAACGAGGCAAACTAGCGAAATATTATTAAAATAAACTAACTTTTGAAACTTCATCAAACTAGAGAAGTTAATTCCAAGTTTTGCATTTGCGAGGTGTGTTTAAATTATAAATAAACGAGTATAGTGACGTCATACATCATTAGACGCGGGAGCTAAGAACATGTACAATAACGTCTCGCAGAGTTTCCCCCTGCCTCATCGGAAGTTGTAGGGAAGAAATGTATGCGACATTGTTTAATTTTTCTGTCTGGTACAGTTATGACAGTTACTAAAAGCATATTCTTTTATTTTTTATTATAACTTCTGACACAGACATAAGAACTAAACAGACATGAGTTCATTAACCGTACTATCCTATTCTGTTACGCAAGGAAAGAGGGGAGCATCTGTAGTTTTTTTTGTGATATTGAATTTTATGTACTAGTACAGGTCGTCCCAGTGGCCAAACTGCAGTACAGTTAGTGATACGAAGGTTTTCTTTATATATAAATATTACATGTATATTTATATTAGGGTGGCACCAAAAAAACCATTTTTTTTTCGAGTCTCGTATCAAAATAATATAACATTTTAAGAGTCACCTCCAAACGGTAGATCAAAAAAAAATTTTTAAGGGTCACTCCAAATTTTTTTAAATATCCAAAATCGTCAAAAATCTATTTTTTTTATTATTATTATTTTTCTTGATTTGATTTTTTTGACCTGCCGTTTGTAGGGGACTCTTAAAACATTATAAATTTACATATTTGATACGAAACTCGAAAATAATCGTTGGTTTGGGCTAAATTTTCGAGTAAATTTTCAAAGCAAGTATTGTCTTTTAGGGCAATTTTGTTATTAATTCGTATATATTTATGCACAGTAAGTTCATTAAACTGGTCGCTAGAAGTCGTTACAAATTTTACTATCCTGTCAGACATATCACTTCGTCAACTTTGTAAACAAATTTTGAATTTATTCAAAGATAAAAATGTCAGTGACAATGTATTATTAGATAGTTAAAGAATAAGAACTAAGTAAAGTCTTATTTTAAATTTGTAGGTATTTAAATAAAAATATCTATATAAGATAAACAACTCTGTGGATTTTAACTAATCGGATTCTATATTTGATAGACAGCTCAGCTCACAAATATAAAAAAAATATAAAAACTACTTAAAACAATTCATCAGGACGCCCTTGATCATAGTACATAGTCTTGGATTGTGAACCTACCAACATCTCAATTAATTTATATTTCCTATTTGATTTTGAAAAGTTCTCTTGTGTATCTTCAAAATCCTACGTTCAATAAAAATAGGACCTCCTTGAAATATTTCTTTTCCAATAAAACAACATTTTTCCAAATAAGTTTATAAATTACGAAGTTCTAAGGTAAAAAACATAGGAAAAAAATACAACCGAATTGAAACATTTTTAACGTCGGTTAAAGATCACTATTGATATGCGCTGCGTTACGATTGTTAGTAAACTTACTCTTCTCATTTTAATAGATTTCAGCAATGCTTTTGACTGTGTAGATTGCCAAATTTCATGTGTAACAATTCATGGTAGCCAAGTGGTTTGACCGGTGAAATATAAATCCGATGTCTGCAGATTCTATCCCTGGCATATACCAACTAATTGTTTGAAATTCACGTGTTATACTAACTAAAATTTTAAGCTTAACTATCGGCTGACAGTGAAGGAAAACATCGTGAGGAAACCTAAACCTGAGAAATGTTCTCTTAATACTACTGTATGTGGGAAAACATACAACTGTGAATTTCTTTGGCTGGTGTGGTGACTATGCATATAGCTACCGAGTATGTAATCCTCTCTGGCAGGCTGAAACATTTGTAAATATTGTAAATAGAATGTCGTTCAAACAATTGGTCAAATAAATGAAATATCGCGGGTCTGTATAATACCTTATATGGTCATATATATAACAGTCTATTTTACGCACTCCAAGTATTATTATTACGCTGTCCGTGTCAATCTAGAATCTTATAGTCGTGAGCTCGAAACTCCCACATGGCCATACTTTCCTTCGGGAAAAGGTCTATTGTTATGCAGTGGGTCTCTTACACTCTTACAGGCTTAAGATGATGAATGCTTTTAATTTTATTTTATTATCCATTCCCTTAATATATCTCAAACAAATACTGAGTAGTTTTCTTCTTACCGAAAACAGCGTCCTTAGTGTATCAAATTA
>MU160634.1:44099-69439 GCA_015888305.1 Antheraea pernyi | reverse complement strand
TTTTAATGAAACAAACACTAAATATTACTTGAATGCTTGTATATGCTTTACTAGCGCTCCCGGCCGACGTTGTCCCACCCTGATAATAATAAATTATATACCTGAACCTTCTCTATGAATCACTTTATCTCCTTGTGAAAACCGCTAATGTGTTCAGTAGTTTTTGACTTTCTTACTAATAGACATACAGACACGGTAGAGGACTTTGTTTTATAATATTTAATGATGATTTTCTTGAAAAGGTTTTATTATATTTATTACTAGCGGGTCCGGCAGACGTTGTCCTGCCCTGATTATAAAAAAAACCCTTGACTAATTATATACCAAAACGTTCCTCATGAATCACTTTATCCACTGGTGAAAACCGCTTGAAAATCCGTTCAGTAGTTTTTGAGTTTATCGCGAACAGACAGACAGACAGACAGCCGCGGTAAGGGACTTTGTTTTATACTATGTAAATGATTATTATATTTTATTAGTGATGCATATTCAAACAGAGAGGCGGACAGACATTTCTAAAATTAATTGAAATGTATTTTATTACTTATTGCTAGACACCTCAATTTTTTTTTAATAAAAATCTAAAAAGTACAGACACGTTAGATGTACTTTCATATTATATGTATAGATAAAGATTAGGATTATCGAGTTTATCTGAAAAGGTCAATTTAAAAATATGAAGAACTAGAAATATTACTACAATATTAATAATGTAAATATATTTGGCATACAAATCCTGTTCTGGAACATAAAATATCTATATATCTTTTCTACTCATATATATATTATTGTTGGAGCATGCCGTGGTTGTCTGTAAATATGACTACATTTATAATGTGTTACAATAGTCCTACTTTTTATATACTCACTAATGTATTGTCATGTTGACGATCCTAAAATAAATAAATAAATAAACCAACGGAGCTTTACAATTAATCTGAGGATTAAGCTTCTAGACACCATTTTTCCTTACAAATAATCGTTCGTCAATAGATAGTAAATGAAATAGTAAAATTAGAACATTTTAAATGTTAACATTTAAATTTGTAATATAATCTTTTTTTTATGTCATAAGGCGGCAAACGAACAGGTGAGTCACCTGATGTTAAGTGATCACCACCGTCCATAGACACTAGCAACACCAGGGAAGGTCGCAAGTGCGTTGCCAGCCTGTGTATGGGGGAGGGGAAGGGAAAGGAGAAAGGGGAAGGGTAAGGAGGAAAGGAGGTGGGCCTCCGGCACTCTCACTGACCGAACGAAACGCAACAATGCAAGCACTGTTACTTCACGTCGGTGTTCTGTGAGAGGGTGGTACTGACCCGGACGAGCCGACCCATTCATGCTGAAACTAGTAATAGTCACAGCGTGGCTCTACCACCTTCAAAAATCATACTTTCTTACGCGTAAATTATTAATACATTACTTACTAGCTTCTGCCCGCGACTTCGCTTGGTATAGTTACGTTTAGCTAACGCTAACACGCAGCGGAAGCTCTCAAAAGCAAAAAAATCCCCGAATTTGAAACATTCTTCATTCGTGCTCAGCTCGCCTTGGTTTTAGCGCGATGATATATAAAGTATAGTCTTCCTCGATAAATGAGGTATCTAACACTAAAAGAATGTTTCAAATCGGACCAGTAGTTCCTGAGATTCACGCGTTTAACCAAACAAACCCTCTAGCTTTATAATGTTAGTCGAACTCAAGTCGTCATTCAAATTACAACAACTTTTGATAGAGTGGACCCATTTTAATAAAATAAAAACTGATATTCTCGAAGATATGCTTTATGATATTGAGTTTGAGGTTTTATTGTGACCTCCGTACTTTAGCAGTGATGCGTGTTAATACAAACAGACACACAGACAGACAGACATTTCTAAAAATAATTAGGATGTATTCTATTACTGATTCCTAGACACTTGCAACAATTTTTTTCACGAAAATCGAAAAAGTACAGACACGTTAGATTTACATAGTTATTATATATATTGATTCCTGGGATGTATTCTAATGTTAAGACCTATATAATGTATAAACAATGGATGTAAATGGTACAATTCGTGAACTTGAAAAGAATTTTAATAAATCGGAATTAGACACAAATAAAAATTTTGATCGAATCTCCCGTGTTATGTTATGGTATTCGCCAACATATATCTGCCCAAGGCAATAGCCCAAGCCGAGGTTCGGCAACTTTGGTACCAGTGAGCTCGTTGCCAAGCGGCTGAGAGCCTTAAACACTCGCCCCTTTAGCCCGGTGACTATGTAGGCTACCAGCGCTAGTCAATTAAAAAAAAAAGCTGACATATATTAATATTGATTTGACCAGATATTTTAAAAATTATTATTTGATTATTCATTTCTGGGTTGTATCGTAATGATAGGTATATTTAAGAGAAATGCTAATTTTGGTATGTGATATAAGATGACACAACAAACCCATGTTATGAATAACACTCAGACAGAATGAAACTTGTACATGAGCGTTTTGTATACCGTCTTATTCTGATAAGAAATACGAATTCCTACAATCTTATAAAATTAGGTTCTTACATTAAACAATGGAGACGTTTTGTAGTAGACGGAAAACAGCCGGTATGATACTTTTTATAAGTTCATGATTTAACGCTGAAGAATGTATACGAAACGATAAATGATTAATGTAGTGCTCATATCTTGGCAGCCGTGTAAGAGATAGCAAAACATTCATTATGTTCTAGTCCAGAATCAATGATGGACAACAGTCTCGTCTCTATCGAATGTTTATGTATTGTAATCACTATAGCTTATAAAAGGCCAACTGTAGGACCATAGGTCTCTTCCAAGGAAGGTATGGGTATAATGACCCAGGCAGCCCACGAAGTATCGGCGATTTCAAACTCCGAGAAATCCTCAGTCGTATATTTTCCCACATACGTTGGTACTACAAGAACATTGCAGGCTTTCTTGTAATGGTTTCTTTCACCGTCAGCTGATCTTATTATCTATTAATTTTAATAAGTAAATATACGCGATATACAAAAATTCTTTGTTCATTAACTTCAGTAAAATTAAAATTAGAGTCGTATTTTAATGTACACTTTGCACAAATTTACTCAGTAAGTAACTCGAAAGTGAGGTGGATTACACGAGGAGCTAGCTTTATGAATAAAATACATATTTATGCTTTTAACCTTTGACTGTATCCTCAAGTAACAAGAAACAATGGTTTAATAATTAAGTCACGCATTAATTCAATGCTAAATTGAACAACTTTTTATGCAGCAATTTTAATTTTATCTGCACAGGTAGCTTTAAATTAACATATAATCTAATTTATATAATTATTATACAAATAAACGGAATACAGAAGATACATAAATATAATATAGATACCAATAATATTATACATATATATTATGAAATGGGCTATGTTAAGGATATTACGTCATATAGCAGACTAATGTGAGAGTTACGTCCTTGTATATCTTCAAGGGTATGGTCCTTGTTCAGTAGATTTAGACATAAACGTGTTTAACGTCAAAAATATTTTCTATGATATTGGTTAATAATAATAACATCGCAAGAGAATTTAAGAATTCCGTTACGTTTACGTCTCCGCTATATACAAGTAAGCTCGTGTGTTAAGAACAAATGAGTCGACACATTCCAAAATGAGATAAATTCAATTTTAACCGTTCATATAAAATGTTTTTTTTTTACGAAATCCAGTTTTTATACGCCGAGAACTGAATTTCAAATTTTGCCGTTCATAAGGTTTTTTTTTACTACTTTTATATTTTACCCGTACAAAATTAGAAGTTATTGAAAAATAACATAAATTATTAGAAACGGATAAAATTGGACTTAGCTTATTTTGAAATGTAACGACACAAAAATAACCCTCATTTAAGACTAGTTTTTGCTTGCGGATTCACTCACGTTAATATATGGGAACAGCACTTTTCCACGATAGAAAGGTACTCTGTCTCTTTTACTGTCCCTTGAAAATGTGGATGAAAAAGTTGATAATGACCAATTCAGTATTTAAAGCGCGTAAATAACAAACAAACTCATATTAACATTTACAACATTACTAAGGATGTCGGTAACCAGTATACCGAATGCGTGGTCGTACACTCGTTTTTCTCATATTAGTGTGAGCTACAAAGCACCAAATTTCAATACCAAATTATTCAATTTTTCAACGTATGCAGTTTCGTACTAATAAACAACTACGTATTACTACATTCCTCTAAAAAAACCATTATATTACGACAGGATGTTGTTACCTCCCCGTTAAAACAATCTTAGTGCGATTAAAACCAAACCGAATATAGGCTTGTGCGTGGAATTTACAAGCTTTTTTTTTATTGTAGCACGGCAAAATGACTGTTCTGTACCTGTTGGTAAGCACAGTACAATCCAATAACAATGGCGACCACCGAGTGACACACTATCCATCGCCGGTCGCCACTATTATGCCGGCCTGCAAAAAGCTGGGTATGCACAGGCTGATCCCGAAACGCGACCCGCAGAAGTGAATCACTATGACGGGCTTTTTCGCCATATACATGGTGCTTGCAACCCAGTCAGGCTGTAGAACCCTACCACCCTGCATTTTTACTTTTAACAGTGACTTTTGATAGCCGGTTTTGTCTTTAACTGCATTGTAATTATTATTAGGCATTCTGAACTCATATTATTGCGCCTTATAACGAAAAGTAACAATACAGTTATTATGAAAGTAAGTAAATAACCAGAATGTTATAATTTTCAAATTACGTTTATTTCAGGTCTGCTACGTATAGGACGAATATTTTATACATTTTAATAAAGGGAAAATATAAAAGGAAAACACAACATTAAACATCATTTATTATTATAAAAGTATTTCAAAAGTTTGTATAAGTCTTGTATAAAAACCAGATCATGACAACAACGTTCTTATATACAACTATTTACTTACTATTTACTCTTGTGAATTGCTTTTAAACAGTTGTTTTTCTAAATTACAGTAATAAAGAAAAATATTTTGTATCAATTAAAAAAAAAAAAAATTTCTTAATTTTGATTCACATTTTTATTGAAGTGATTATGTAAATCACGATATTTTTCACATCTTCAATGTAGTGCATATGTATTTTCATGACAAGAACTTATTTTTTTATATAAACTATTACATTAACTATTCAAACAAAGCTCTGATTATCTTACTGTCTCTCGATAAATAATGATTATCAGCAGAATATCTCGTATTTACGACAACTGCGAATCAGTTGATTCGCCACCCACATACAGTTGTAGATGAGGCCCACATAACATTTACAAAATAACTAGATGTTTTCAAAAAAAATCTAATAGACAGGCGCCCGACTGCTTCGTTTTACTACCATTAAAAAGGCAATGAAATGAGCAATGCAGTACATAATAGCTAGTAGCGTACAATTCCTGAAGAAATGGACCTCGGAATACCCATATCTTTTCAGAACATCCGGACCTGTTTTGATGCACGGCATTCATTCGACGTTGACACAGTCGATTGATTGGATGGAATCCCACTGGAGAATAGATATGGATTCAACTCCATAGTAAAATCCAGAGACATAACGTAACCATGAAAAGTATGGCGATACACTGTCCAAATTCAGATATAAACCCGAGAACATAGTTCCTATCAAGTCAAAGGGTACGGAAACAAGAGCCGCCGTTTCCATTCTGTCGAACACTGATGATAAGAAGGATCCTGGAAGTTGATATTGCCAATTAGTGATGCATACTGATATTGCACCAATTATTAATTTTGAATAATGGATTTTGTGATTATATTAAATATTTCATGTGAGCTGTTATAGTTAATGGAAATGCCATCGTTGTAAATATATGGAACGAGGTGAACTGGGTTAGTAATAGAACAAGAAAGTCAAGGTTACAATTGATGCAAAAAAACAACCTGAAAATCCAAAAGCAAATACCTTACCGTATACCGTAAATCACGAAAAGCAAAACAAAACAGACGCTGAAATGAATTTTAACAAAGCAACAACCTGATAATGAATCATATGTGAGGAAGCCTAAACAATTTTTCGAACATGCCGTTAATGGTCATAAAAGTTACACCATGTTATTTAATATTGTGCAATATACTCAAGGTGACGATGCCAATGGACTATAATACTTCAATTAAATATGTACGAAATTAGAGGTCCTACGATTATTGTTAGCATATTGGTGAACAATATTAATCTCCTCATCTTTAATACAGTAATGGTTATGTAATTTGTTGTTGTCATCATTCTATTGACTTTATACACAGAAGAATAAAACTATAGTTAATTAATAGAGTCTAAATAGTCATAGTAAAGGTCGTCATCCATAAATAAATCTAAACATGAACGATTCCCATTCAATATGACTTACACATTTACCTACCGCTTGAGTGCTAAATTGGAATGGTTTTTGTACTTGGAAATTTTGCTTACCATTTGCTTAAGAGAGCAATAGACTATTGCCATAGTCTAAATATAAGAGATTCTTGTATTTATACTGTGCCATTGCTAATAGAATTGTTGCGCTAAAACTAGATATATATGAAAGTGCTTACGTAATCGCACTTTGCGTAGGTCGATAGTTTAGGGTTTATTAAAAATGAAATAACTAGGCATAAATTAAACATTACTTGAAAAATATGTTTATTTACTGCAAGTAAAATATGCATTAATATCAATGATCATAATGATATAATAACTAAGGAATATTAAAGATAGAATTATGATGCACGATGGAAAACATAATAATATGGTAATAACGGCAGTTTTAAATATTTTAAATAACGCCATGAATTTTAATGTTATTTTGCAATATATTTGGAAAAATAGTGAAATGATTTGTCATTAGGCAATTTAGCTTGTTTTCCTGCTGGCTTTCATGCACATGCAGTCAAATTAAGTTTTCATTAAACCTTATAAGATGTGGTGATGATAACGATAATGTTGAAAACTTACCATAAGCATTAGCGTAGTTGGCACAAAGTATACAAATGAAGCAGAACCAGAGCCAACCAATTACTCCACCGCGGAGGCCGGCCACAAAAAATATAAGTGAGGCAAATAATACTGGTTCTATTACTGCCCGAGGGATCTATAACAACAAATCCAAAATTAAAGCGATAAGACTGAAATCTTACTAAGTTCGTAATAAAGAGGAAGTATCTCATAAAATCTATTTTATACGTTTAAATATTTTAAATTATCATAATCTTATATGTATTATTCAATACGTAACGTCAGAATAATTTTAAAACTTTAATTTTAAAAATTAAATCTAATATACGAGATTTATTTATATAAAACTGTTCTTAACTAGTTTCCATTAGCTACGATCATTTTAATTACTTTAATAATGAATACTGTAGCAATTGCAAATTTTATAAACAAATATACATTCCTTTACTAATCACAGGCCTTCTTATTATTGGTTGATTGATTGTTTCTCCTGGCTATGGATAGTACGATGTCTTATGCAAGTTTTATTTGTAAGTTTTTATTGTAAGCCCATATAGGTAAATATAAAAAGAAATTGAAAATCTAGACGACTGCATGCCTTTTTTATATGGGGAGATCCCTAACTTATATCTTTCCCACCGGGCCAGCTGAGGATGGGTTATGTCCGATTTGTACGGACTAAAACCCCATGGTACCTCCCTACACCTTTTCGCTGGAGGAGCAGAGAATGCCTAATCGGCACTACGACTGCTCCCCCGAAAGGTGTTGGCCCCTACTAAATGGCCTCAACGAGGTCTGAGGAGTTAAGATGATAGACCCCTCAGGGGGACTGGGTGTTAGACCTCCCCCTGACGAACTGTGGAAGTTACATCGGCACAATGTGTCTCCACCACATGTGTGTGCATGCGGACATGCCCGTGTTCATCGCCCCCAGGCCCCATCTATGGCGGCCGGAGGTAATCGCCTACCCGTCCCCGCTGCGTGGTTCGTCGGACGAAGACTGCATGCATGCTTGTTACTTTGTACAATAAACAAACAATGATTTTTTGTATATGATCCTCAACGCTCAGGTACACTTACCCAAAATATCATCTTAGATAAATAGTAAGGCAGTGGTGCATATAATCCGCTGGCAGTTTCTCTCAACAAAATTGGCACTTCACTAGGGAATGTTATAAATACAGCGTAAATGAATAGGAATATAGTCTCTGCAATGGTGAGGTACAGCAGACCTTCGACATTCTGTATGTCACGCTGATCCAGTTCCTTAAAGCGTCCGATATAAGGTACAGAGATGATGAGGCCTACGAACTGAAAGTAATTGGAATTGATATTCAATCTTGCAATATTTAATTATTTTTTTCTTTAAACATAGTAAATATTTGTTTGATATTAATAATTATAAATTGCAATGACAACTAAAATCGTGCTCAACAGGATAAACAGCACTATTGAAAGCAATTTTATTCAACGTATTCATAATTTATTAGCAAAACAAATATATACAATTTAAATAAACTATTCCAAAACAGCTTATTTGCGTATTTAATTTAGTTGTTTAACAGATTTGACATTACCAAAAGATTGTTCTTATAAGCAATAAAATCTGTGACGGAGCCTTTGACGGGAACTTTGTCATGTAGTGACTTCTATATTTTATTCATAATCTTGTGTTATTTGAATCTATATTTTGTAATTATGGTGGCATTATACGCAATATAGGTCGGTTATTGTGCAGAAGTGAAATGGATGGAGAGTAATACCACGGAGTATGAATTCTGATGCCACAAAAACGTCCTGGAAAGTTGTAACAAGGAGGCCACCATCTTGTCACAACATGGGAATTTCACAAGTCACTTGTAATAAACCTATTCAACAAAGTTATGATTTGTCTACAGTTTTTTTAAATGCAGATAACTCTGAAGGTCTCTTTTTAAATTTGCCTTGATACCTAAATCTGTCAATTCGTTCATTAGTTGTAGAAAACTATTTACAAGTTCAAAACTATATATATTTCGACTCACCATTAACAACAAAAATTCAGCTATCCATATCGTACTGTTATGTTTCATAGTTTGTATATTTCGCCACATTAACCAATGGAACTGTACGAAGTAATTTACTCTAACTCTGTAGACAAGAAATAATCTATACTAATATTATAAAGAGGTAAAATTTGTGACGTTGTAGAGGGTAATCTCAGAAACTACTGGTCCGATTTGAATTTTTTTCAGTGTTATATAGCTTATTTATAGGAAGGTTATAGACTATATATCATAATGCTAAGACCAATAGGAGCGGAGCACAAATGAAGAATGTTTCAAAATCGGCGTTTTTTTTCCTCTTGAGAGCTCCTCTTGCGTGTTAAAGTTAGCCCACAGTAAATATTCCACGTGGACGAAGTCGCGGGCAAAGAGGTTAGTATTTTCATAAAGCAAATGAAATCGGTGTTTTATTACTCAATTTTGAAAATAGTCATTATTGGAAAACAGATTAAAAATAATATCCGTTCGAATTTTCGTAATATAATCAACCTAAATTTAAATAATGTAAGATAATCAACCTAAATTTAAATATTTTTTATTACATTACATTATAATTTTTTATTACACTAGGTACAAAAATAACTAAAAATAACTTCTAAAACCACGCTCTTGAACGAGTTTCAGAAATTGTAAAATATGTGTCAACTATTACATTTCTTATCGTTCGGCTTTGTGATTGAATCGATTAATTAAAATTAATATAATGAAATATCATAATATCAATTAAATATACTTCATCAGTACTTACAGTGTTAAATATTTTTCAAAATATTCGTTCTGAAACAAAGATAAAAAAGACTTTTTATCTAATTGATTAAATAATTATTACAAATATATTTCCTACATGTATTTTTATCACCTAATTCATTACCATGTCTGCTAAAAAATTACACACATTCTATACAGAAATTCGTGTCACAGAGAGGATGTTAATATAACTTGTTTATTTATTTTTATTTATTAGCATAGTTATCTTGTTTTAGTAACTAAGTAGTTCGACTAAGTTTCAATATTGAAAGATGTATTACTAGTGATTATAGACTTGAGAATCGTTTTTTTTTTGGCTTTTCAATGATATTAATGAATAAATTTCGTTACTACTTTATTATTTTATTTAATGTAAATATGCGTTTATGGAAACCGGTTTGATAAAAGCTACCGGAGGTGTGGAAGAAAAAGGAGAGGTTATAATGCGAGTTACAATAAACACGGTGTAGAAAACAATCTAAAACCGGGATAAGTGGTCACTACAACTTACTACCACTTAATCAAAATTCTTTACCTATACATAAATGAAATATTCCACTTATTGTCTCTCAAATGATCACCCTATAAAGGTAAGCACTTTTATTTATTTTCCTGTTCAAAATTAGGTTTATTGAAGGTTGATTAAATATTATGTCGAAGTGAATTTTATAAGCACATAATTAAAGCTCTGTAGTACTCTTAGACTTAGAACAATTATTTATGGATCAGACAAATAATTTCCTTGTCCATCCAAATATCCATCTGCGAATTTCCATCAAAATAAAACATCTACCAACCTTTTCATCTAAGGTCCCATTGAAGTATTCAGTTTCGTCGTGCACCTCCCCGACTCGATTTTCAATTTCCGTCGCCAACTCTGAACGCTGGTACTCGTCGCAGATTCTTCTAATACGATCTCTGCTTTCCATCTCTTTACCGATTTTAATACCTAATAGAGACACGTAGTACTCCGCAGCGTTGTATCCCATCGGGCATTTGTAATTTAGTCTGAGGACAACACACAACTTTTTTGATATCTCAGTACAAGCTATTCAAAAGCACATGTTTACATTTTATTAGTTTATATGGAAAATAATATGAAATTATATATATATATATATATCTTTATGTTCAACAGGTACGCGCTTGGCCACAATCTCACCTGATCGTAAGTGACGATGAGGCCGACGATGTATCGCGCTTACTCACTAGATGCCTGTTCACTCTACTCTTGAAGACTCCCTAGTTATAAGATGACGGGAAGACAGACTCCAGTCCGGACGGTCCGGTCCGGAGTGAATTCCACTCCTTAGCCGTACGTATAATGAATGTGGAAGCAAAACTCTTCGTACGAATTACGGGAACATCAACCACGTAAGGGTGGAAACCCTTACGGCGTCTAGTCGTCCTCTGACGGAATGGGACGGTGGAATTATATTATACAATTCCTGTGGACACTCACCAAAGTGTAACCTATAAAACACTGAGAGACAAGCCACTTTTCGTCGATGCTCTAAATTTAACATTCTTGTATCCTAAAGAACTTCATCACCGACAAGCCGACGAGCACAATGCTCAATGGAGTCAAGAGAGGCCAGCTGATATTTGGCTGATCCATCCCATAAGTGACAGCGCACTTGAGCTTGATACAGGCTAAGAAGCTGTTCTAGTGTGAAGTATCGCTTAACTTTAAAGAAGATCCCAAGTTTCCTCGCAGCTGTTCTTGCTTTCTGTTCTATTGAGCGCCCGAAATTGAGATGCAGGGAATATTTAATCGATCGATGTATGTACCAGTATCATCTAAACACTTTCTCCATTTTATAAGTATTTCATTGATTCCATCACTGAAAAAATTGTGGGAGCGAGAATCAGTACAATTTTTGAAGGCGTCTTGTAATCGGAATTGGACTTTTCCTTTGTAAGAAAGTGTCCAAATTCCAAAAAAAGTGGTAATCTCTGTTAGGGCAAGGTACGGGAAGTCTAGCGGGTGCCGGAGATATTCCAATCGCAGTTCCTCTAATTTAACAACTGTTTGTGGTGACCTATGCGATCTAGCGTTGTGCTGAAGCAGCAGTGGGCTAAAGAGATTGGCCAGTCTCAGTTTTTCCAGGCTTTTCCATTACGGTTTACAATTGTTGACAATACAGATCTGCCTGAATTGTCTGGCCAGATCTTAGGAAGCTGTAGTGACACCAGCTCTGGTCCACCAAAAATTTTTTTGGCTTAGCTGGACTAAAAAGGTGGATATTTTTTTAAGTATTACGTTCTTAAATATGTATCTAGGACAATGTTTATCGTCGAAAAGTTGTTATATGGTGAATCAATATATATTCATGATACTTTTAAAACGTTTCATCTCTTCTTCTTACCCTTATCCCACATAAGTAGGGTCGGTACAACATGTTTGTCATGTTGCGGTATATGATTTGGCTTAATTTTTTTCGATCAGCCGCTTGCCTGACATTAACCCTCCTTGGGATTATTTTGTTGTACCACTGTATGTATGATTATTATTATATAGTTACGAAGTCTGATGGGCTCTTTTAGCCTTACAATTTTTAGTTCCGTTCGTTTATTACGTTTCATATGATTCCAATAGGTTATGTTTTTTTTAATAATTATTCACGGAATAACTGACCAAAATAAAATACAATATTGATTCCTAGTACAAATAATACCGGCATGTCTATAAATGATGTCTGTTAAGAAAATATTAATGATAATTAAAAATATATAATAACTCGAACTATGTTGAATATTTCTGATGGTTACTTCCTAAAAAAAAAAATTAAATGTGAACTGTGCTTACAAGCTAAATCGAAATACAGGAATAAGTTTAAGCATTACAAATTTAACTGCAATAAGTATATACAGATATTAATTATAATAATCTAAAAATAGCGCTCTGTATACATAAATATTATTAGATTATGATAATTATATATTTAGCAATCAATCGAGATCATAGCCTGCAGTAATGTTTTTTGATTGCCTTTTTATATGACGTTCTAATTATATATTCTTGTTATATAATTGAAGGCTAAATCTAAAGTAGATTCTATTTATAAATCTGTTGCAATTGAACACATATCGTTATATTTACCAGTTACCACTATTCTAAACGACACGGTTCGTGCGACACCTATGGTTAAATGTTTGTACCAATACAAAAATGATCGCTAGAGTGTGCACAGTGTGGGACACTTATTATACTTACTTTATTTGTTTCAGTTTCAACAATTTTTGAATATTTTATAACTTTTAGCGCTTGGCCACAATATCATCTGATGTTAAATGGAAACATGATCTAAGTTGGTAAAATCTTTGGTAGGTGGTAGAGCCACGCGGATCCTATTACTGGTTTCAGCATGAATGGGTTGGCTCGCCTGGGGTAGTACCACCCTCTTACAGAAAATCGTCATGAAGTAACAGTGCTTGCATTGTTGCGTTTCGTTCGCTCAGTGAGAATGTCGGAGGCCCACCTCCCTTTCCCTCTCCCCTCCCATCCGCCTCTCCCCAAACACAGGCTGGCTACATACTTGCGACTCCTATGGTGTTGCAATTGTCTATGGACGGTGGTGATCACTTAACATCAGGTGACCCATCTGTTCGTTTGCCGTCTACAATATAAATAAAAAACTTTATACTTAGAAAGAAACCGGTTCTCAAGTAAAACTACTGAAACACACCTATGAATGCTTGGCAACAGATTATCAACTTGAGGATGTTAGCTAGTTAGGCAGGATTAGACAAAGTTCTCCCATCATACAATGGTTTCATCGCATTATATCATTATAATATAAAATGCTATTAAGCAGTGATTATTTTCTGGTACTGCGTTAGAATGCTGTGTTGATCAGTTTACTTTCGAATCTTATAATTGGAATGAGCTTTGGGTGAAGGCTAAAAAGTAGTTGTCATTGGTAACTATGTCTAGCTGCTACGCTCAAGACGAAATCCTGCCACCAAGCACCTTGCAGGTATATTCCAGTAGCAACATTTGAGAGCCTGTCTCTTGAGTTCTAAGCGTTGCTTAACATCACGTGAGGTGATTGTTAATCATATCTTTGTTCTTCATCATTCACCATTATTTTCAATGGACTCAAGTTTATTCAGTGTTTTTTAATTGCAAAATTATAGCCGGGACATACTTTGTCGCTTTTGATTTTATCAGATGTCTGTAGCTCGATAACTCGAGAACGACATCCTTTCGCAGACTGACCGAAATAAGTTAATTTATTGTATATCGAATATGGCATTCAAATAAATGATACATATCTTGTGACCATAAAAGCCAATCTATATAGTTCAATATAATACAGTCTTGTTTACGCACTCCGAGTTTTATTATTACGCTGTCCGAACCAGTCTTGGCTCCTACACGTCTATCAAATTTTGCCCATAATTTCTCATGTTATCTTCACTGTTTCCCTAGTTACAGATTTAATTATGGAATCGGAACGAATTTGAATTCATGATGGGAATGTTTTAATAGCATTATATGTTGCCTTATAATTAAATACTTCAGACAGTCTACAGACACGTTTAAACAAAAAGGTGTTCACAGTACAGACAAATAAATGAATCGATAAACAATTTTAATTATAGGTTCTTATGAATTTTCTTGATGATTTATTTTGTCGCTATTACATTATAGGTGCTTTTCGGTACAAATTATAATTGACTTCTGATATGATAAAACTAACTAATACCTTTTTAATGCTGGCAGAGCCACGCTGAAACTATAACTGGTTTCAGCATGAATGGGTCGGCTCGCCCGGGGTAGTACCACCCTCTCATAGAAAACCGACGTGAAGTAACAGTGCTTGCATTGTTGCGTTTCGTTCGGTCAGTGAGAGCGCCGGAGGCCCGCCTCCCCTCCCCTCTCCTCTCTCCTCTCCCTCTCCCACCCCTAACCATTCCCCCCAAAGGATGGCAAAGAACTTGCGACTCCTCTGGTGTTGTTAGTGTGTATAGACGGTAGTGATTACTTAACATCAGGTGACCCACCTGTTCGTTGACCTCCTATGACATAAAAAAAACTAACACATTTATTTAAAAAAGAATATTTACTGCCACTAGTGTAATAGTTATTGAGTTATATAGACATGTAGATACGTTAACGGACAAACAGAGAGGTAGAATAGTTGCCTTATCTGTAATGTTAACTATTTTTCTTAATATTTATAACCTTAAAACTTACAACGCGAAAATAACTTAATCACGAACAGTAAAATAATTTGCAGAAGTCTCTAATAGAACAAGGTTATATATCGCAAGCCAAATTTCTAGCAATTTTCGAGTTCTTATTAATTTATAAACATATGTAACTAATACATTATATTTTAACTAGGTTTTCTTCGCAGTGTTCTTGGGGTTAATTTTTTATATGACCTTTCGTTCGGGAATAACACTTTTTTTCTGCATGAAAAGTCTGTATGTCCTTCTCTGTGACCCTGACAACGTGTATACAAAATTTTAAGATCAGTACGTAGGCAGATGTAGGCAGTCGTTGCATTAATCGGCAAACTTTCAATTTACTATCAGTACGAACCAACATTAATGTATTATTGCATGCTTTTTTTGTAATAATTTACGTTTCAAATTCGATATATTAGTGTTTCTTTGGCCTTGACAAAAAAAAACCATATTTTAAAGTTCAATTTTTTTTTGTTTTAATGCAAACACCTCTTATTCTGTACATGTTGTACTGACGTTTTTATCTGATGTTCTAGATCTATTTTAACAATATTAATAGATGCTAAATTGTAAAAATATTTATAATTTTCATAGACTGTCTTTAGGTTTTTATAAATTTAATATCCAAATGCTTTTAACACTTAATTACATAATTAACACTCGATAAAATTGGTGTTAATTTAGCTAACACTACTGAGACATGTTAATGCACGCTCCGGTGTATATTTAATGCTATATTATTGATCAACGTAAAAGCATCCATTACTTATAAAACTATATATTATTACATCGGTATCTGTGATATTGAAATAGGGAGACTGATTTAATTGAATATGCATGAAAAATTCATACCAATAATTCGATCGAATGTTTTGGCATACATTAGAAAAACTGATTGACTTTTTAGATTGTATTAAATTACAATTTATTACTAATAGTCTCTATTAACGTATCTATCAACGTCTTTAGGTCAATAATTGTAACTCCCTTATTTCTATCATTTCCTATCCATAACGCGATATGTTATTGGTGAACTAATATCTTTATTAGCGGTGGCCAATTTTTTTCCAAGCAAATGCCAAATTAAAATTTTTACAGTGCGGTGTGCGCATAATGAAAAATTTTCAAAGCGCTGTAGGTGCATAATGGAAACATTTTTACAGCGCGGTGTGCACATAATGAAAAATTATTACAGCGCGGTGGGCGCCTAATGAACAATTTTTAAAGCGGGTTTGGGGCACAATGATAACATTTTCACAGCGCGGTGTGCGCATAATGAAAAAAAATTACAGCGTGGTGGGTGCATGTTTGTTTTTTTTTTTTTTTTAAGTGGTAATCAAACCCATATTACATACATATTAAGAAATGGTATTTTTAAATTAGTATTTTATAAAACTTACAGTGGGCGCATTACAGAACAACCATGGGCGCAGGTGCGACTAGGCCACCATTGATCTATATAAATACAATGATAAAGGTCTACTCTTGTGCATGCATCACTCAGAAATTTGTAAATTGATTTCTACCAATTTTTTTTTTGTCTTATTTCTTAAACACTTTGTCATTATTTAAAAAAAAATATCACGATAACTACATTTAATATAAAGTTTCAAGATACTACAATTTTTATAAGCACTACGCGTTCAGTAATGTGTGTTGTCATGCCGTAAAGAAGTAGGGCAAGCTGTGTGGTGCTTATGTTACATAAAATATACTGTTAACATAATATACAACGTAGAGGAAGTCGCAGGTATCAAATAGTCTTAACTAATACTGTAAATGCGAATGTGAGTTTGTTACATTTTCACGGTTTAATTATTCATCCGTACATTATGAAATTTTGCAAAGATATTGTCAAAGGCACAAGCGTGACGAGGGATAAGGGGCAGGAGGCGAAGGTAGCCTATGCGGGCTGAGCTTTCTGAGGCTGGTGTTTGGACTTTGGAGACCAAGGGGTCTGCAATGGCTGAAGTTTCTGCCCGATTTCGGACGCTACCCCAACCCGGGAAGTGCCCAACAGGTTGGGGAAGGACTCTTTGAACAGCAGAGGCGGAAGATCGAGAGCGGGCGTCAGCGACATATGCCCGGGATGGGATAAATATTAATACTCATACTTTACTGTCTATTAATAGTTATTAGTAGTCGTGCAGTGGTCGAAATTCGACTATCAAAAGTGTTATAACATTTTTCTTAACTCGGTTAATGTCTAGATATTATTGTCTGTATTAAATATTGTACATATATTGTTGAATGTAGACTTAAGGAGCGTTAAGTATGACGAATAGAGACTTATAAATAAAAGTCTAGACTTGTCCATGGTACGATTTTTTTTTGTTGTCATAACAAGTAATACTCATTAATAAACAACAAAAGGATAATAATGAATATCGGTTGAGAAACTGAGGACAAAACTGTACTCAAATGTTTTATTTGAGAGGTGCACCTTTCACTAATTCGTTAAGGAGTGAGTTAACATCAGGCCTTCCATCTTAAGACCGTAAGTCGATACCGTGCTGAGAGGCCAACATCTGCCGGGTCGGGTAGAAGTATTTCAGTGACAGTTCTTGCCCACTCGGCTAAAACGTGTGAGAAGAACCCCGAGTGGTTTAGTCTGTACAAATCTGGCATTTCCACTTATGCCGCCCGGCGAGGTGGCAATCTAAGAAGATTCCCCCGTGAGAAAAAAAAGTTTTTTTTAAATTGAGCGCCGCGTTGTGATAAAGTATTGAACTTTGTACTAATTTATTTATTTACAAATGTGGATATGGCAACAGTCAACAACAATAAAAAAAGGAAGTAAACTAAACTGAAGACCTACAACGCTTTATCCCATAGATACAACTTACACTATTAATAATAATAAAAAAAAAATTATATTGTTATATAACTTAAGTTAATTAATGTAATATTATTGTATATTATAATAATAATGTAATATTATAAGTTAACATATAAATAATATTCTAAGAGTATATAATTATAATATGGACAATTACCATTTCAATTTACTATACCATATATTATATTTACACGTAAAGCCAATGTCTCCAAGTGAATCGGCTGACGGGAGCTCCACCGCGGATGGCTTCGTGTTCTTTCTCCGGTGATATGCAACAAGCTATGCGCTGGAAAGGGATAACAATATTTCAGAATGAATCAACCAAAAATTTGCAAGATGTCAACTTGACATCTACAACATATTTAACTATTCTACGATATTACCGAGTACTACCTAACAATATATTTTACCATTTTTTTCGAACTGACTAACTGCGGTTGGCCTGACTAGCCATTACAGCTTCACCGCACTTTTTGGGCAAGCGCTTAAGGGACTCAGCCGAATGGCAACAAACCCAATGGTGCCAAATTGGCCGAACATCGGCTTGGACTGTTGTCTTGGACGCAGCAACAAGAACTGAACTTGATTTTGCATATGAGCTGTACTAACCATACATTTATATGTTAGTAAATCACATATGCGTATCTATATATGTGCCGCACGAACGAATACATGTATTTCTAGTCTGACAATTTTGACTAAGGATCATAAACCAAAGCAAAGACAAAACTCTAGCAACATACTCGAGGGCTCTGCTGTGAGGTATCAAACCTAGGCTTGAGATGATGCCCACGGTCTTTGCGGTGGGTGTGCGGGTGCGAAATTAAACGATAAA
This sequence comes from Antheraea pernyi, assembly GCA_015888305.1. NCBI lineage: Eukaryota > Metazoa > Arthropoda > Insecta > Lepidoptera > Saturniidae > Antheraea > Antheraea pernyi. The sequence goes on along the minus strand of MU160634.1, from coordinate 50,791 downwards.
TATGTTTCGCGGTCGTTTTTAGAATACTTCGCGGCAGGGTCGTGGATGTAGTTCGCGGTTAATACGACTAACAGGTTGGGAATATTTCGAAAGTTAAATTTATACATATAAATACAGTTTTGCTGTTAGAAGTTAAAAAAATATGGGTAAATAATAAAACAATTCCGTCATATGTGTATATCGGTGCCTACCCACATTAATCGCGTAATTTGGTCACGACTCTCTCCCTACTACTCGACTTGTGTTGGTATAAAAAGAGCGGAGCGACCGTCCGGTGAAGTCCCAATCGACATCGAAATCCCAGCTAATCAGAGTACCGAGAGAAGGAAAATGATAAAATTACAGGCACGAACGCTCGTTCGCTCCCCAGAGAGTGAATGGTCGAGGCGTGCTTTGACGAATCACAAGAGGCTTGTCCTCGACCCACAGACACCTCCTAAAGTAGGACGTCGAACCATTGCCACCGTTAGAGGGTTCGCCCTGGCACGGTTACCCCCACACCTGTAGAAAACAGGAGTATATAAAGGGCAAGATGTCGCTGATCTGGGCGCACTCCTATGTGGAAGTTATTGTAAGGCGAAGCTCTGGCCAAATAAATAGTGACTGTATCTACTGAGTGTTTATTGGCAATCCTGACTGCATCGACCCTATACGTGATTAGTGTAACAGTATACTCAAGTAACAAATTAATACCACAGGGTAAAATTTCGGATTTCGGATCAGAGGAAATAAAAAGGATTTCTTCCTAAACTTAACTCGTGCAACTAGTGTCATAGAATGCGAATACCACAAAAAAGTATTTTAATTTTTCGGGGTAATATATAGCCTATAATACTTACAAATAACGTAGCTTTCTATTGGTGAAAGAATTTTCAAAATCGGTTTAGTAGATCCAGAGATTACCCCTACAACGTCACAAACTCACAAACTTTACCTCTTTATAATATTATTAATTATTATTATTAGTAATTAGTAATATTTGTAATTAGTATATACTAGTATAGATAATTAATTTGACTGGGATTAATCAGGTGCTGTCGGATTTTGAGAAATAGATTTATTATAAAGTATACTCAAGTAACAAATTAATACCACAGGGTAAAATTTTCGGATCAGAGGAAATAAAAAGGATTTCTTCCTAAACTTAACTCATGCAACTAGTGTCATAGAAATAGGTTTCCGGATTGTGGGAAATAGAAAGTGTTATTCCTTAAAATTAACTCAAGAAACAGGTGCCATACAGACACAAATGTAATTATAAAAGCCTGGAGCTAGAGCCAGGCAAGTATTAGAAAATGCCCTAGCGCTATGTTTTGGTTTCATCAGAATATTTTGGATTCTTTTTTTTTTTTTTAGGCCCCAATTCCTCATACTTAATTCGAGCCCTTAGCGTGCGGAGGTAATATTTTTTTAATTTCCCATTTATTTCAATACAGCTTATTCTAATTAATTGTATACATTCAATTCATATTTATGCTATTACAGAATTTACGCGTTTATTTTTCTTTCTTTTTTTCTCTTACTCGCTAGTACATTTGAGAATAACTTTGTGGTATCATTTGATCGGGAAGCCTACATATCGCGTTATAAAGAAAAGGAAGTTTTATGGAGCGAAGCAGCGTCATGTTTCACTGATGGATGCCGAACTTTGTGGTATTGCTTTTATTGCTGTTGGTATTGCTTATTGTATCCCTTCACGGTTATGTTTCGCAGGTATGATGAACTTATATATGATTACTGTGTGATTACTACGTGGCTGTGTGATTACTACGTGGTGTGAATAATATGTCACTATGTGAATAATATGTCACTATGTGAATAATATGTCACTATGTGAATAATATGTCACTATGTGAATAATATGTCACTATGTGAATAATATGTCACTATGTGAATAATATGTCACTATGTGAATAATATGTCACTATGTGAATAATATGTCACTATGTGAATAATATGTCACTATGTGAATAATATGTCACTATGTGAATAATATGTCACTATGTGAATAATATGTCACTATGTGAATAATATGTCACTATGTGAATAATATGTCACTATGTGAATAATATGTCACTATGTGAATAATATGTCACTATGTGAATAATATGTCACTATGTGAATAATATGTCACTATGTGAATAATATGTCACTATGTGAATAATATGTCACTATGTGAATAATATGTCACTATGTGAATAATATGTCACTATGTGAATAATATGTCACTATGTGAATAATATGTCACTATGTGAATAATATGTCACTATGTGAATAATATGTCACTATGTGAATAATATGTCACTATGTGAATAATATGTCACTATGTGAATAATATGTCACTATGTGAATAATATGTCACTATGTGAATAATATGTCACTATGTGAATAATATGTCACTATGTGAATAATATGTCACTATGTGAATAATATGTCACTATGTGAATAATATGTCACTATGTGAATAATATGTCACTATGTGAATAATATGTCACTATGTGAATAATATGTCACTATGTGAATAATATGTCACTATGTGAATAATATGTCACTATGTGAATAATATGTCACTATGTGAATAATATGTCACTATGTGAATAATATGTCACTATGTGAATAATATGTCACTATGTGAATAATATGTCACTATGTGAATAATATGTCACTATGTGAATAATATGTCACTATGTGAATAATATGTCACTATGTGAATAATATGTCACTATGTGAATAATATGTCACTATGTGAATAATATGTCACTATGTGAATAATATGTCACTATGTGAATAATATGTCACTATGTGAATAATATGTCACTATGTGAATAATATGTCACTATGTGAATAATATGTCACTATGTGAATAATATGTCACTATGTGAATAATATGTCACTATGTGAATAATATGTCACTATGTGAATAATATGTCACTATGTGAATAATATGTCACTATGTGAATAATATGTCTTCTTATGTACTATGTGAATAATACTTTGTTATGTGATAAATGGATAATATCGGAATTGACTGAATCATCTTGGTCATGTATTATCGGTGTCATAAAACAAGTTACTCGTATTATATTCTTTTCAGATTAGGGATGTATGTGGAAATAGACTGTGACCGCCGTGGGACACGGCATTTGCAGGATGGCCGAGTGTTAACGTCTACGTCCGGTACCGTGACACACCCGAGAGGCGAGACTACAACGCCACCCGGGGAACCACTATTGACCTGCGATACCGCGCTATTGACTCTATCGGGGTGTTACTACTGACCTCGAACGCTATTGGTGGAAGTTATCGGCTGTTCATTATTCATTCCGGTGTGAGACTACATCGGTGGCATATAAAGGGCAAGATGTCGCTGATCTGGGCGCACTCCTATGTGGAAGTTATTGTAAGGCGAAGCTCTGGCCAAATAAATAGTGACTGTATCTACTGAGTGTTTATTGGCAATCCTGACTGCATCGACCCTATACGTGATTAGTGTAACAGTATACTCAAGTAACAAATTAATACCACAGGGTAAAATTTCGGATTTCGGATCAGAGGAAATAAAAAGGATTTCTTCCTAAACTTAACTCGTGCAACTAGTGTCATAGAAATAGGTTTCCGGATTGTGGGAAATAGAAAGTGTTATTCCTTAAAATTAACTCAAGAAACAGGTGCCATACAGACACAAATGTAATTATAAAAGCCTGGAGCTAGAGCCAGGCAAGTATTAGAAAATGCCCTAGCGCTATGTTTTGGTTTCATCAGAATATTTTGGATTCTTTTTTTTTTTTTTAGGCCCCAATTCCTCATACTTAATTCGAGCCCTTAGCGTGCGGAGGTAATATTTTTTTAATTTCCCATTTATTTCAATACAGCTTATTCTAATTAATTGTATACATTCAATTCATATTTATGCTATTACAGAATTTACGCGTTTATTTTTCTTTCTTTTTTTCTCTTACTCGCTAGTACATTTAGTTCCGATATAAACAAGTATTTTTATCCATTTCTATAATCCCTACAACTATTTTAACATTTCATCTTTGGCATTCAGTGTATATTTATTCTAATTTTTTTTAAACTAATTACCAATGTGAGAATAATATATTTTCGAGAGATAATTTTATTAATAATTCTTGATGATTAACAATTTAAAACTTAATTAAGATATAATGGTTACAATTTTAACTTGTGACTTTTAACGTGTAACTTTGTGATATTTGAACTTACGTCCACCGTGGTGGTGTCCGACGATGATACACAACGAAAACATACATAAAATATTGAAACTGTACCCTTATATAAAGGTTATAAGAACCAAAGTGACGACATAAAAAGATGTTAATTGTGTGATCTTCAAATGATGTTTGAAAATATTGCATAAAACGTTTCTTTTAAAACTATTCAAAAAGATAAGAATCTATTTTTATTAGTCGAAAAAGATAGGAATTTATAAATTTTAATAAGTTTACATTATTGCTTATATTAATGGTATCGAAAAGCTCATTTATTATGTTAATTTAATAGTGTACAGTTGTCGGAAACCGAGTATTAGGCGATTTAGTGTCACTATTAGCATGTTTTGTTAGATATTTTGATAAAGGAGAGAAGAGTACCTATTGTTTATTATAATTATATAACTAACTGTATGCGACGGTTTCACTCCTGTTTAATGAAAAAAAAAAACTATCAACGCAGTTACGTAGACTAAAAAATCCCGTAGGTAGGTAGATAACAAAATAAACAATTGACATAGGCATTCACAGTTCGGCCCGTCTTTGTATTAGTCGATTTTCCTTATACTCTCCCTCTCTTCTTATACTCCTCGGTACCTTATACATCTACACGTCCCGTCAGCTCCTGCACTTCATTACCGCTTAGTGTACTTCCTAATTCTATATTTTTATAGTAATTGCTCCGCTCCTAAAGACCTTAGCGTGATATTAGATATGTGTGAATATGCAAATTCCAAAAACATTTTTTTTGCTTTGGTACTTTCAGAGATCAGCGTGTTGAAATAAAGAAAACACATAAAACCTCTTGGGCTTTATAATATTACTATAAATATATTCTACGATACAAAACAAATATAACAAACAATAGATAAATACTTACGAAGCAAAGAACCGATCAGCTTGTTCAATTGTCCCATGAAAGGCCGTTCGTCCATTCGCAAGGAATACTATCTGATGAAAAAGCTCGAACACTCCTGATGCCGGTTGATGTACTGAACATATAACTAATTTCCCACCGATGGCCAACCTTCGGAGTCTAGAGACAACGGAACTTGCAGCCCAACTGTCGAGGCCGGTTGTTGGTTCGTCGCAGAATAAAATTGGTGGGTCGTTTAAGAGCTGAAAATAAAATATTTGTTGAGACCTGTACATTTTTGACATTAAACCCTGATAGTTGCTTTATGAGTCAGCGATATAATAAGTCCTCTAGTGGAGATTGATGTGTTGACTCGTGAATCAAATATATTTCTATATATAAGAGAGCTCAAACGCGTATTACTTTTAGGGCTCACTAAACTCCGGGATTCTAACATCCCTAAAGACTACATAGCAAACCTAAATAAAAAATTATGACCTTACGAAAGATTTAATTAGAAATGGCTATGTGGTTAGACAACGCGCATTTGAAGAGAGAGCGAAGGATATACTAGTAATATCCTTATGTAACTAAAGGATCTTGGGCTTCCACAAGCATTCATATGCCACATTTGGTAAAAATATCTGAAACCGCCTTGGTAGGTGGACCTACCGGCAGTGGAGGTAATCGTTGATATATATTGTTGTATTGTTTCGAGCTCCTCGCCCTGTAACAAAATAGTCGCTGCACTCGCACGGTGAATCCATAGGATTCTAAGAATTTTGTATCTACCTTACTACTTTTATATTAAAAGGAATGGTTTAAACCAGAATTACTATAATTGGTTGTTATCAATTTACATCAGCCTTTTTACATTTATTTAAATCAGCCAAAACCCAGAGTTTTATCTTGGAAGATATATCTTTGATGAGATGTTATTATTATCTCATGGTAGAAGAAAAACTCAATCAGATTCCATAAATTAATAATGAGTATATACATTTTCAAAAATAACTTATTCAAATGTTGACATTTAAGTCATATAAAAATGAAAATTTGTAGACAAGTTTTGCCTTAGGCGAGGCATGATACTAATCTTTAATGGTTTGCCAACTAGATAATTGTATTTTGATAGAAGGATTTTTTTATATCCTAGGAGGCAAACGAACAGGTGGCTCACCTAGTGCTAAGTGATTACCATCGTCCATAGATACTAGCGACACCAGGGGAGTCGCAAGTGCATTGCCAGCCTGTGTTTATGGGAGGGGGAGTTTGGGAGGGAGGAAGGCTAGGGGAGGTGGGTATCCGGCGCTCTCACTGACCTAACGAAACGCAACAATGCAAGCATTGTTACTTCACTTCGGTTTTCTGTGGGTTCCTTTACCTCCTATGGCATAAAAAAAAGTGCGTGCGTACAAAGTACACATGTCAGAAGTGAAACTTCTTTGGCGAACTAATTTATAAGTCTTGTTTATATTTATATAATACAAATCTAAAACTTTAGATTTCCGAGACTTGAAAAATAGATGAAATTCTGCGTTTACTGCAAATGACGTCACTTCCGTTGCATACCTGCGTGACGTTACATCTGTAAAAATTTTACC
>MU160634.1:3117-32767 GCA_015888305.1 Antheraea pernyi | reverse complement strand
ACCTAAACAAGCTAACAAACATTGCAAGCTAAATAAAAGCTTGTAATAATAACAATAATGCCGTCGTTATTTTCATACATATTTTCATTCCCTCTATAAACATTCACCTGGTATATATGTAGATTTCTTGAGGAAGATGTTTTTCGCTTACCATAAACTCCATATGTTCAGCTACTGTCAAATCTTCAATAGCCAGGTCCTCTTGAGGCACGAAACCGGATATTCTGGAGATCAGATCAGCTCCGGCTAATCTCCCGTTCAGCATTAGATATCCTGTCATAGCGCTCTTATCACGACGACTAATTGCGGCCAACAGTGTAGTCTTTCCGGCTCCACTAAAAAATATTTGATTGATGAAGGCATGAATGTGCGGATATCCGTTATTAAATATTAGAGTGGATATTATAGTAACAGTCATAACGTTTAACCTTTTTTAGAGGAATATTAAAGTGGATGTTACTTTGCACTTCTGCCTGGAATTGATTCGCTGCTGCCACGTCTGACATGGCCCGCTCGCATCGGACGAGTCAACATCGATCTCAATATGCACCGTAATGGAACGAAAAACGCGTAATCAATCGTGAGAGACGTGGTAGCGGCCAATCAATTCCAAGCAGAAGTGCAAAATAACAACCACTCTAATATTCCACTAAAAAAAAAGGGTAAATGTTATGACAAATATTACGATCAAAATGAGAAAATATATTCCTGCGTTAATAATCTTATTAGTAGAACTACTAAAACAAATTAATAAACAGTGAAATACTTAAACGGATGATCTAGAACAGTGATCAGCACGCTCATCATCCAAAAGAGCCAAATGTAAACAATACAAGAATGAAGTTTCTTCAAAGAGTCTTTCTTTAAACTTAAGCTTTGCTTTAGTAGAGACATTTTGATGGAAATAATCAGGATTAAGAATACACTCTCGAGCTTGCCTTTGCTCAATATGTCTTGTTTTGGGAGCGACTAGCCGTGCTGTTGTTGCTTTCTAAAAATGTGCCTCTTTTCTGCAGGCTTGTGTTTTATAATCAACTTATATCTCACATGTTAATAAACGATATTCCATGTCTGCACTAATCATTTTAAGGAGGAGCCATAGTGAATAATTGTAAGAGCTGCATGTGGCTCGCGAGCTACTGTGTGCCTGCCACTGGTCTAGAAGAAGGAACTTAAAAGAGCCTTAGTCAAAATAATGCTCTACAAAAATCGGAAATATTTATAACTATTTCTGGTGTTCTTACCGCTTAAAGCCTGTAAGGTAGATGGTGTTTTGATCAATATGAACAACATAACATATGGCATTCAAGAACAGTTCTATTCTGGACATCGAAAACACTAAGAAGAGAATCATCACATGTAATAAATTTACAAGCGGACTACAACCACATAGGTATGTGTCTTTAGTGTAACTAGTGATACTGAGTTTCTTTCACCTTTGTCTTTGCTAGGATAAATATATATCTTTCGACGCAATCGGCATTTTAATCAACCGATTTACGGGTCGCGTTTCGGGATCAGCCTGTGCATATCCAGCTTTTCGCAGGCCGGCATGACAGCGGCGACCGGCTATGGATAGTGTGTCTCTCGGTGGTCGCCATTGTTTTTTGGATTGCACTGTGCTTACGACAGGCACAGTGCAGTCATTTTGCCGTGCTAGTATAAAAAAAAACCACAATTATAACGATATTAATAATAGTTCTTGCTTGTTTAATATCCTCAACTAATAATTAAGCATTTATGTTTTAAAATGAAATAATTTATTTATAAGTAATGCATAATCTTTCCATTTGCATAAAATTTTATTCAGAAAAGCTTAATCGAGAATTAATAAATAATTCCTTATTACCTTGAACCCATTAAAGCCACCAAGTTACCTGATGATACTATTCCACTCACTGCAAAGAAAAATAATATTATACGACTTAAAATAATAATTATTTAATAATAATATAGGAGATATAAATAATTTTTTCAATGCTAAAATAATTTGACTATTTATCGTATAAAAGTTTGTTAACAAATAATTGTAACACAGATGGCTCACGTTGGTCTTATAAAGTTTTTCAAGGAATCGATATGCCATTGTACAGCGCCAAATATTACTAAGAACCTATTAGTAATTGCTTCGTACGTTCTTTTTTCGATTTGTCTTTAATAATAAGTAAAGTTCCGTTCCAGAAACGGGACCATATTTCCAGGGATAGGCCTGTACATTGTTTTAGGTGAAATAGATATTATTGTGGCACCTCAAATATTTAATTTATTCATAATTGAATCGGGATATTTATGTATATTAATATTTTCACTAATGATAAGATAATTTAATAGGAAAAAGAAATTGAAAAAAAAATTGGAAATCATCAAAATGGCAAAAAGGCAAACTTCAAACTTGAGCAAATTTTAAAGTAAAACAAGAAATAATAAAAAAGCTGAATCGAAAGAAGTAAAAACACTTTTTTTTATTCTTTATGTTTTGACTAGAATCTCCTCTGATGTTAAATGATGATGAGATCCAAGATGGTAAACACGCTACACCTAGAGAGAACTGGTGCTCAAATGCAGCTGCTGTAGATGTAGTATGTAGGTGGTAGTGCCACGCCGAAGCTATTATTGGTTTGAGCATGAATGGGTCGGCTCGCCCGGGGTACTACCACCCTCTCCCAGAAAACCGACGTAAAGTAACAGTGCTTGCATTGTTGCGTTTCGTTCGGTCAGTGAGAGCGCCGGAGGCCCCTCCATTTTCCCCCCGTCTCTGCCCGTAAACACAGGCTGGCAACGCACTTGCAATTCCCCTGGTGTTGCTTAACATCGGGTGACCCGTCTGTTCGTTTGTCCCCTATGATATAAAAAACACACACACATAAACAGACGCTTGGTGGCAGATTTTCAACTTGATGATGGTAGCTAACCAGACGGACTTAGAAAAAGCCCTGCAAGCATGCTATGGTTTCACCAGGCTGTTTAACCAGAAGCTCTGACTCAGTTGCTAGAATTCAAACCTACTTCCATGGATGTGATGTTTGAATACGCTGGGTTTGGGGTGTAAGGGGTGTCAAATAACATCATAAGACTTGAGACACCCAAGCCAACCTCTCTTGCACGTGGTGCACCCTGCTGAATAATGAACGAGGCAATGGCGACACCGGGGTGGTAAAGTTTTACAGCCTGACTGGGTCACAACCACCATGTATTTGGAGAAAAAGCCCGTCATAGTGATTCGCTTCTACAGGTCGCAATTCGGGATCAGCCTATGCATATCCAGCTTTTCGCAGGCTGGCATGACAACGGCGACCAGCGATGGATAGTGTGTCACTCGATGGTCGCCATTGTTTTTGGATTGTGCTGTGCTTACCATCAGGCATAGTGCAGTCATTTTGCCGTGCTACGATAAAAAGAAAACGCTATCAACCAAGGCATCATCACTTCATTTTTTTCTGTTTGTTAAATGCAGGACACAAATATATTTTCTGCTTTACGATATCCAAATTAACACGAGTTTGGTTGATCCATATAATTATTGGATCAATACTTTATTCCTGCCTAACGTACATTAACAAAAAATATGTTTCTAAATTTTACGCGCGTTAGAACAGCGTGACGTATTGTCTGAACAATTTGCAAGTGTCAGTAATCTTTAAGCGATCAAAATTACAGAGTATGCGGACAACACAAAAAACATAACTCCAAGTGTAATAAGTATACCTCTTCCTACATATACGTCGACACATTACAAAAAGCGTGTCTGTTGAATATTCCCAACTGCTTTATATAATTCTATTTCATAATGAAGGCGTAGATATTAATGTGTCGCTGGACTCACTAAGGCGATAATAAAAAAAACGCAATATGAATAACTTTAAAACAGATAAAGCTGTATAAATAGCTTAAACGTATTCAGACATAAATGGAAATTATGGTGTTATGTTATCTAAACATATAGAACAAGTTTCCAAGTAACGCCCTTTTGTCGGATTCTTGTTTTTAAGTGCTATGGTAACCTCAGAATTTAAATCAGTTTTATGGTTAATTTATTTAATTATTAGTTTGTTGTTTCAGCTTTGATCGTGTTCTTTTGATATAACTTATCATTTTACTGTGACCTTGAATTCGTTTATATCAAAATGGTTTTATTTATTACTGCTATAGTATCTATCTAAGTTCGGTTTGCTATAGCATTTTTTCTGTCCATCGCATTCACTGCGCTGTGCGATAGAGAGAACGTTATACAAAACCGAAGCAAGACGATTTTAGCCGAACGTCTCACTCTTCTCTCCGATGTGCCAAATCAAATGCCGGGTACTGTAGCCGGATTGTTAATGTAAATATTAAACATACTTACCTCCATGTAGAACTTTAACTTCTTCATACGTCGCCGATTTCCATATGCTTGTCTGAATCTTCTTTTTCCTATAAACGGACAGGTCTTTCCAGGCGAGTGTCAGGTTTTCAGGGCTGTCTCCCATCATGCCCAGCTCGTCGTCTTCCCAGTTCACAATCGCTCCAGTCAGCACATTACGAGTTGGTAGCTTCATATCGAAGTCTTTCATTTTGATGTTACGTCATTTGGCACTGTTAGGGATAAAATCTATATAGTGATGTGAATTGAATATAGTGAAGGTAAAACAGTTCAGTATCTTTCTCTGCTCGGATTGTCAACCGATTTTTTTTTGTTTTATCTTAGTCTTAGTGCTGACAGAAGTGAAAACTCAAAACAATAAAATAACTTTTGAGTTTTTAAATTATAGTCTGAATTGTTTGAATTTTATAATTGGTAAATTGAAATAGTTAATATTAGTCTGGTTTTCACATCTATTTGCACTCGGTGTAATAATATACAGTACATATATAAAAAAAAAATTTTTTTTGCCTTTTTCCCTTTTTGTTTCGTCTAATCTCCGAAACGGTTGGAACGATTTAGACGGGACTTTCACCGAAAGATAACCGATGTTACAAGGGGTAAAAATCAGGCTATTATTATTTTAGCCAAAAATAGCGTTTCGCGTAAATATGATAAAATTAAGAAGCAGTCTCCAGTATTGCGCGTGCATCTTTATAATGAACAAATTTTTTTGCAAAATTCCACACAGACGAAGTTAATTTTTTGAAAAAGATTTTTAACAATTTTGATTTTGTATTTAAATAATATTAATTATATGTATTTAAATATCTAGGTAGGTCTAGATCAACTATATAAATAGGTTTATTTAGATTGTTGTCATTCGTGAGAAATATATATTTATAAATATAAAAAAAATGGATAGTCCGCATCTAATTGCATAGGAACGGACGTCTCCTACTCATTTAAGGTATACGATGTTATTGTTGGTATTTCAAGTATTTGTAGTGTAACCCTGCGGTGCTAGTTCAGTTGTAACGCGATCCAATATTGCAATGGTCAGTATGGATTAGAAACACTATGAATCAAAAATATATAAACAAGCACAAAAATATATGAAAAGCACATCAATACTATGGAAAATAAAATATCATATTTATAAAACTAGTTGTTCCGGCTTCTTTATCATTGATATATAACTAGAGATTGGTTATTTGACAAGTTTATTTGATTAAAACTGTTGATATTCAAATGACAATCGATAGAATTTTTCAATCTTAATGGACTTCATTGATTACATCGCCAAAACCATTAGAAGAATTCGCCAGAAGGCGTATCAATTCATTATCTGCGAAAACACGTTTCGGGGGCTTTAAAGTAGACACAATATATTTGTTTTTTTTTTATTTTCTTGTGCCTGCCTGTTTCATTTGTACACGTGTTACTCAGAATCTACTGAACCGTTTTCATGATAATATCTATCTTATATAAATAAAATGATATAGGTTTGCCGTTGTGCGCACGTAACGCAAAAAACTATTGGATAGATTTCGATCAATTATTAAATCTAAAGAAAAAACATTATCACCATATCTTCATTTAGCATAAAGTTTTAAGAAAATACATTTTTTTTTAAGCAAAGTATATTTTACATTAAATTTTTTTTGTACATGAAGTACATTGTTAAGTTACAAACAAACTAGAAGAACTCGTGAGTATCAGCTAGTGTTATTGTAACATACATACTGCAGTGACAGGAGGTTGATTAAAATTATAATATTTTCACGTAATTTTTAACAGAGTTAAAAACATTATTTCTAAGGAGTATTCATAAATGACGCTACATGTATCATTATAGTTTTTGTTTATATTATGTCAAAATATTTTTATAACTGCCCCATTATTGTTTCCTGTATTGTATTGTATGTAATAACTTTTTTTTTTTCAGAACAAGAAAGTCAGAGCGCTCCTCATAAAACACGCGAAGATTTTCTGTGTAGAAAAATACATTAATAATAATCGCTATATTCTAATTATATTTTTCGAAAATAGATTAATTAAGAAAAACTTTAAGATTAATTAAGAAAAACTTTACATAAAAAGTTGACTTTTTCTTGTTTTGTAAGTTTAATTTACATTTTTTTTTATTTACTTAAATAGACAACTACTACATCGTTCACCCTACCATCCGCGAAGTCTTCTTAAATCTTTAAACTGTTGGAACTTTAGTTGTAAACAGCAAACGTTTCAGTAAATAAAATCCAATAATGGCATTATACGGGATACGGGAATGACAGTGGTAAGACCACACCGCCATGTTGGAATTACCTCGTAATGTTTTACTTGACCAAAAACTTTATTAACTTCTACCATAGAACCATCTAGAATGTATAAATACTAATGGCCGAAATTAAATCATAATAAGGGGTACAAAGGTTCTTCTTCACGTGTTATATATATGGATATTAGGGTCTGTATTGTAAATATTGGAGATAGAGAAATATAACGAATAGAGTAATAAATGAAAAAAATTATTCATCAACTTTTTCTTTGATAACACTATGATAAACACTCAAGCTCGTGAATATTTAAAAACCACAAAAAAACAACGACTAACAAACAAAAAGGAAAAAGGTACTGAACTGCTTGATTTTCGCGTATTTATAGATACATACGAGTGCTCGTCCAGTGGTAGAACTTCGACCATCAAGAAAAAAGCTTTTTAAATTATTTTTAACACTAAAGCTCGTCAATAGCTACTAAAGAAAAAGTATGAACAAAATCGGATGAAAAACAGAGGAGGGAAATATTCTTAACTGTTCTACCACTGCCTAGTTATATATAGACTATTTATATATAGATATACATGGATCTATTAAATCAAAACCAATAACAAAAACTTGAACACATTATCTGCTATCGGAACCATATCAAAATGGCTGATTATTTTACCTGTGTAAAATGTTTTAAAATATGAGATGTTATATGAATCCTAACAGATATTATAAAGCAAATATATGTTTTTTTGATTATTATTGTAGAACGGCAAAGTGACTACACTATGCCTGATGGTAACCACACTACAATCCAAAAATAACGGCGACCACTGAGAGATACCTTCGTCGATCGTAGCTGTCATGCCGGCCTTCACGTTACCCTTGAAGGACCCTTGTTATAGGAAGTAACTGGACTGGACTTTGTTACGCTTTGACGCTTTTGTAGGCGGTGGAGCCACGCTGAAGCTATTACTGGTTTCAGCATAAATGGGTGTGCTCGCCCGGGGTACTAACACCCGACCCACAGAAGCACCCACGTGAAGTGACTGTGCTTGCATTATTGGGTTTCGTTCGGTCAGTACGAACGCCGGCGGCCCACATCCTCTCCCCCTGTCCTCCTCCCTTCTCCTTCTCCTCATCCCTCAAACACAGGCTGGCAACGCACTTGCGACTCCCCTGGTGTTGCAAGTGTCTATGTACGGCGGTGATCAATTAACATCAGGTGGCTTACGTTTGTCTCCTATAATATATATTTAAAAAAAAAAACAACTTAACCGATCATCATGAAATTTTGCATACATATTGTTAGAGAGAGGTACAGGAAAATGTGTACTTTAGGGTACTTTACATAGAATAAAACGAAGTCCCCTACCGTGTCTGTCTGTCTGTCTGTTGGCAATAAGCTCAAAAAGTACGGAATGGACCTTCATGCGCTTTTCACCAGTGGATAAAGAGATTCATGGGGAATGTTTTAGTACATCATTTGTTACATATATTTTTATAATTAGGGCGGGACAATGTCTGCCGGGCCCGCTAGTTTAGAAAAAAGTGCAGTTCCCGAGGGATAAATCAAACCTACATCAAGACGAGCAAAGCCGCAAGAAAAGATAGTAGTTAGGTACATGTATAGACATAATACATAAGTCCCTGTACAATACGGTATTTCCTTCTCTCATCCTTATGTGTATCAATTGACATGATTGAACTAATTTTGACACATTGGTACAACCGGTATACCTATTTATAAGGCCGTGTCGATAATACCTAGCTATTATTTTTTTCTTGTAGCAACGCGGTTAATGGTTAAGCTGTACACATTGAAATTTATTTTTATTAATATGCCTCAGATGTTTAATTTACATGGGCGGTGAAGAAAAGTATCATGAACGCATATTAATATTTGCGAAACGTTTTCCTAATAGCGCCATCTAGTAATTAAATGAGATACTTCTTGACTTTAGCTCTGATTTTTTTTTCATTTATAATTAGTACTAGCTGACCCGTCTCCACTTCGTTGCGTTGCGGTTAAGCTGCAACTTTTCTCTAGAACTCAATCATATATATCACATAGTTAGGCAGCGTTCGTAAGAAACGTTTTCGTTCTACCATTTTTCTCCAACTCCCCAGATATTACCACCTACAACCTCACAAACTTTACCTCTTTATAATATTAGTATAGATTATAGATAATATAGTTAGTATAGCTTCTGCCCGCGACTTCGCACGCGTGGAATAGTTATTATGGGCTAAGACGCAGCGGAAGCTCTCAAAAGGAAAAAATACTCCGATTTTAAAACATTTTTCATTGTTGCTCCACTCCTATCAGTCTTCGCGTGATGATATGTAGCCTATGATACTCATAAATAACGTGGCTTTATATTGGTAAAAGAATTTTCAAAATTGGTTTCGTAGTTCCTGAGATTACCCCTTACAACGCCACAACGTCACAAACTTTACCAGTTTATAATATTAGTATAGATAGGCTATTGTTTAGTATAGAATACTAACTGTTTTTTTTTTCTTTCTCGAACTGTCTACGCTATTGACCCAGCAAGGTCTTAACAGCTTCACCGGGCTACTAAGGCGAGCGCTTAAGGCACTCAGCCGATTTTATTTTGACAACTAGCTCAAGGGTGCACGGCACACCTAGGCTTTGGCTGTTGCCTGATACATGCAATTCGCGATCTATCTGAGCTAACCTAAGCTAAGCTAACTATTCATACATATATGAGTTGTTGAAACATATATGTGTACCAAGCATACATACCTCAACAACTCTTATATATATTTCGTATCGGATAATATTCTAAACTATTTCAGTTTGATAAGGGAAAAAAATAAAACCCTTCCACTTGCCTGTGTATGCGTGTATGCGTGCACGTGTGTGGAGGTGATATGTGTAATGTTGTCGCAGTGATGTAAGATTTTGTGTTACTGTATCGCGCGAGCAACGTACTCAAGGGCTCCACGCCGAGGGAACGGACCTAGACTACTAACTGTTATTCATGAGTAAACGTTCACGTAAAAATGGCTTTTGATATTTTTTGGAGGCTAGCGGTATTTTATCTTGTAATTGTGTTGTACAATAGCTGTGTTTTATTTTATTTTATTCCCTTGCAGAAAAGAGTAACAATATAATAAGGTCATCCACCGGGGTTTACCTAAGAAACTCCATTCAAATTTCTAAGATCTACATTAAATGAACTCACTTGTTAAAACGATTCGCACGCAGAAAGAAACACGAAAAAATTTTGCAACGCACTATTGTACGTTGATAGCATTAAGCATTCGTATATAAAAACCCAAGATGCACACTTAACATCTCACAGCCGGCACACAAAAATGCATTCATTTCAAATGGTCTTGCGTCCTTGTAAAAACAACTTTACGTCATTCAGATTAGGTCGAATTTGCAAAATCATAAGTTTATCGCATAACTATAACCACGTATGTACATTGGGGAGTTTTTGCGGGACGGTTTTGAGCGCTACTTTTATTTCGAGATTGTGTGTCTTGGATTTTTATATGTCAATGGCACTAAGTTACATTACAGTAAACAAACAAAAACTGCACAAATTGACTAAATCGAAAGAACATATAAAGCACAAATACCCGAATACTCATTTGTTCTGTATATGGTTTAAAAAACCGACTCGACAACTGGCTCCGAACTAATAAACTCACTTTAATAAGTGAACATTTGCAGTGACCATAACCCGACAAAAAACTTCGACACAGTGTGATATAGACGTATCAGCAATTATGTTGCTTGTCTATTAACTATAAATAAATAAATATTAATTTTCATGTAAAAAATATAAATAGACGTATCAAACTTTTTGTAAATCGCTAAGTTTTCATATTTTGGTCTAGTCTTCAATACATATCAAGTAAATAAACGACAACATAAGACAGTAAAGGGTTAGTACGGTATATCGACTATGGATATCTCTGATCGACCATGCTATGCATTCACAGGGCACGTGGCGCAGAGGCAGTGAACCTAATGAGGCGAGTGACATTTGGTGCTGAACACAATTGCCAGTTTTGTGTTTGAACATTAAGCACCATAGTAAAAGGTATGTTTATACTGGAACTAAATTTCCGTGTGTGAAATTGTTTCCTTATTATATATACGAGACATTCCTCGCCAAACCGAACGCTTTGAAAATAAGAAACTTCCACTTTTTTTTCTTAATATTGTGATATGTTTTAACTCAAAATAACCCTTTTGGTAAACTTTGAGAATTTTTTGATTACGCGTTCAAAAGATATCGAAATAAATGTTATATAAATAAAAATATGCTTCTTAATTTTTCGGACATTCGACATTTAAAAATGGTTCGAATTTGATCGTTTTTCTTATTGTTTGTTTCGACGTGGCCTTTATAGAACAAGAATAATTCAAAAATATTTTTATAAAGATTTTTGAATTTGCAACTTTACATCGAGTTTTAAAAAAAGAGTGTCACTTCTCTTCGATTTTTAAAAAATTGTAAACTTGTATCCATTCCTCAATTTTTAAGCCCGGTCTGGTAATGATATCTCTATTACTACTATTTATTTTCGATTAAAAAAAAAACATTATATCTTCAGCGTGCACTAAACTTCTACATAGTTGGAATATTCCTACGTCCATAACATATAGGCATAATATATTACAATTTCTTAGATCGTCATCAACGAAAACTTCTATATCGATAATATAAAGTAATTTACATTCATCAGTATGAAAATACAGATTGTTGTCCGATATGTTTAAAACGAGACAGCGCATCTCAACATTTATAGTAAGCAGCCTAAGTATTTATTTATACTTGTTCAGAATTTTATTTAAAAGACATAATAAATTTAATCATCATTAGTAAATCTATTTCTATAATATAATAATTGAAGATATATCTCCTAGCTATTTTTTTTTATAATTTAGCAAATTGCAAAAATATTTTCGCGCTTTAATTTTTCTCGAACTGACTACGCTATTGACCTAGCAAGGTCTTAAACAGCTTCACGGGACTACTAAGGTGAGCGATAAGGCACTCAGCCGATTTCATTTGGGCAACTAGCTCAAGGGTGCACCGCACACCTCGGCTTGGCTGTTGCCTGTTACATGCAATTCGCGATCTATCTTAGCTAACCTAAGTTAAGCTAACTATTCATACATATATGAGTTATTGAAACATACATGCGTACCAGGCATGCGTGTGTAAATAACTCTTATGTGTATTTTGTATCGGCAAATTTCTGAACTATTTCAGTTCGATACGGGAAAAAAAAGAAAAACCTATCCACTTTTTATAGGTAAGCGTGTGAGCGTGCACGTGTGTGGAGATGATATGTGTAGTGTTGTTGCAGTGATCGGACCTAGGTTCGCGCTTTAAAATGGAATAAATATCAACCAGTACTAACCACAGCCTGGATATTAATATATGAGAATTACAAATAGAATTTATCTTTGAACTTCATTATTGATATTGGATACCTAATTTTGTAGAACACATAACTTAAAAAAAACTTAACGTTCTTAATTGTCCTTATTTCTGAACGTGGTTTCATGGTATGGTTAAATAAATAGAAATAGATAGATTATTTTTTATGCAATTTAATAAAGGCTCATTTTATAGCGTTTATGGACTTTAAAACCAACAACAACGAAGGATTCGGAAACTATAAAATACTTTAACACCATGACATTAGTTTCAGCTTAAAACAAAAGCGAAGCTTTTTGATATACAGTTTCTTTTCATATAATATAATATATTACGTTAAATAGATATATATTATTGTAGATAAATAGTTCAAACGACGAAATTAAATACAATGATTAAAAGTTTAAATAAATAACATACACAAATTATCTACAATAATATATATCTATTTAACGTAATATATTATATTCATTTCTGTATAAAGATGTTTTTGCAGTTTTTGATGGGATTTTACTCTATCTTGTAGTAGCTTTTATACTTTCTTCATAATCTTGTATTATATGACTTAATACTTTGTAATATTTGTGATATTTTACGTAATATAGTTCGATTGTTGTTCACTACTGAAGTGGATGGGAAATAATACCATAAAGCGTGAATTCCGAGATGCCACTAAAACTCTCTGGAAAGTTCTAACAAGGGGGCCACCATCTTGTTAGAACATTGAAATAATCAGAAGACACTAATAATACTACAATATCATTATCTACTCGACAATGGTAATATTAATCTAGACGACTGGTTGCCAAAAAAAACGCCAAGGAAGTACTCCTATAACTTTTCACATGCGTACTATCTGTACATAGTCTGTGTTTCGTACATAACGCTACGCCTTCTTTTTTACTGTCTTTATTGTTAAAAAGAAATACCATAAATTTTCAGTCACCAATCACGTCTCTATATCTTTTCGTTGTTATTATTATTATATTATATTGTACCGTTTGAGAAAAAAAAAACAAAAACACTTTATTTAATTAAGCCCTCAGAAGGCGCTTATGAACGTCAAAGCTACCACCGGTTCGGAAAAACAACCCAGTCAACGAGAAAAACCAGCAAGAAACTAGATCTAGGTTTATCTTTTCATGATACATATTTTTACAACATACGTTACATTCATTTTTGTTGGATACACAGAGAGGGGCGTCATTTCCAGACGTCGCCATCGGTCATATATTGATCCACCCTATTAGGCATTAAAATCTGTAATGTGCCACATATTGATCTACCCTATTAGGCTTTAAAATCGGTGATGTGCCACATATTGATCCACCCTATTAGGCATTAAAATCGGTAATGTGCCACATATTGATCCACTCTATTAGGCATTAAAATCGGTAATGTGCCACATATTGATCCACTCTATTAGGCATTAAAATTGGTAATGTGCCACATATTGATCCACCTTATTAGGCATTAAAATCGGTAATGTGCCACATATTGATCCACTCTATTAGGCATTTAAAAATTGTGATGTGCCACATATTGATCCACCCTATAAGGCATTAAAATCTGTAATGTGCTTTGGAACTTTGTTATAAAACCTAATTACAATTACACCTACCCTAACACTATTAACTAAAAACAGTTGTAGTTTTAGTGACTCTGAAACATGGAATAGCCAATTTGTTATACTAGTATTTAAATTGTGTCGGTATTTTACTTATCAAAGTTTTTGTGGACATACACTAGATTATTAATATTATTATTTTTTCCAAATTTGTTTTCACACTGAGATCCTTTGGAATTGGCAATATAAAGGGAGAGAGGAGTGATCCCAATTTGGTACGGTTCAGTACTCACTTCTTTGACGTGTTGCATGAGCGTAATATTAAGTCACCAAGATTTGTTACTCCTGATTTAGATACAGAGAGTTATGGTTATATCATTATGATTTAGATGCAGGTAAGAGAGTCGTGGACTAGATTATTAAGAACTAGCTGACCCGTGCCCACTTCATTTGGCGGTAATAGGCATTATCAAGCTACAACTTTTTTCTAGAACTCAATCATATATCTCTCATCGTTAAGGCAGCGTTCGTAATAAACGTTTTCGTTCGACCATTTTTTCTCCGACTTCCCAGATATCACCCCCTACAACCTCACAAAATTTAGCTCTTTATGATATTAGTATAGATAATATAATATAATTACTTAATAGCTTCTGCCCGCGACTTCGTACGCGTGGAATGGTTATTTTGCTCTAAGACGCAGCGGAACCTCTGAAAACGAAAAAAATCCCCGATTTTGCAACATTCTTCATTGCTGCTCCGCTCCTATGGGTCTTATTGTGATGGTATATAGCCTATAACCTGCCTCGATAAATGAGCTATATAATACTGGAAGAATTATCCAAATCAGACCAGTAGTTCCTGTGATTACCCCCTACAACGTCACAAACTCACAAACTTTACCTCTTTATAATATTAGTATAGAAGTCTAGATGATGTATGCATTCGTGTTATATTAAGGTCTGTGGGAGGACTACGTCTGTCTACCACGACCGTTGTAGACATAGATTAAATATTGCAGTATATACGGCACAGAATGTACATTGTTCGAGATATGAAAATCTATTTGGAAATAACGAGGCGTACACTAGAGTGAATTGAATTGTGGTAAATGGGGTCGAACAACTTTCCCCGTATAGGATTACCCGCTATTGCGCTGAACCACTCGTATCGTATTACGCTATAACGAGTAACATACTCACATTTATACGGAATTTAGTTTTAACTTATTTGTCTCAAGTCACTTGTAAGTTATCCCTAAGTTATATCCTATTAATATAATTAATATTATTAAGTTTGTGCGAATGGATGCATGTTTTTTACTCTTTTACGTAAAAACTTCTTATCAAATTTTGATGAAATGACATGACATGACATCAGAATATCTCATCATTACATAGTATAAAACAAAGTCCCCTACCGCGTCTGTGTGTCTGTCTGTTCGCGATAAACTCAAAAACTACTCAATGGATTTTTATGCCGTTTTCACCAGTACATAAAAAAAATCACGAGGAAGGATTTTGTTATAATCAAGGCGGGACAACGTCTACGGTGCTCGCTAGTAAGCTATAAATTTAATTCTTATTGCTTAACCCCTTGGCTCATTTTTAATACCCAGGTCTCAAAATGGTCAAGCAGGTTTTTTTTAAATTGTTATGACTTCATAAATTTCATAATTTAAACAAAAATAGTTTGTATAAATGGAAAAATAATTTAAAAATATATTCTACATCAAAATTATGGTTTTACAATACGTAATTTGTTATTTTTCAAAGTTTTGTAATAAATCAGGTATTTCTTTTAAGCTTATGCTGCCAATAGTCTGTTAACCTGTACCTCATGAGATCTACATTCATTTGTATGGATTTTAAGCCTTTATCGTTCTGGAGAGTCCATGAATTAAATTAACCGGGGTATAATGGGATTTTACTCTGTCATGTAGTAGCTTTTTTCTTTAATTTATTTAAGAAAACTTACAGCTAACACTAATGAAATAACAAATAAATAACATACAAAGGCTAATTACAAATTTTCACTTATAAAATCTATAAATAAAGAAAGAAAAGACAGCTATCAATATATGTAGATGTACAAATAAAAACATGATTACATACACAAAGTTAATATTATGGAAAAAAATCTCTAGATAAACATTGTCTAAGGCGTGAAAAAGCCCGTCATACTGATTCGCTTTTGGGGGTCGCGTTTCGGGATCAGCCTGTGCATATCCAGCTTTTTGCAGGCCGGCATGACATTGGCGACCGGCGATGGATAGTGTGTCACTCGGTGGTCGCCATTGTTTTTGGATTGTACTGTGCTTACCATCAGGCACAGTGCAGTCATTTTGCCGTGCTACAATAAAGAAAAAAAGAATTAAAATATTTACATGCTCGGAAAAGAAAGGCATTATTAGAAAGCGATATGTCGTCCTGACGAGTGGTACATGTAATAGCTTCGTTTTTCATAATGTGCTTGTGGGGACACATAACTGAACTCTAGATAATAATTCTGTTTTATACTTTGTAATATTGGTGGTTTTTTTTTACGTAATATAGTTCCGGTTATTCG
Organism: Antheraea pernyi; assembly: GCA_015888305.1. Lineage (NCBI taxonomy): Eukaryota > Metazoa > Arthropoda > Insecta > Lepidoptera > Saturniidae > Antheraea > Antheraea pernyi. The sequence goes on along the minus strand of MU160634.1, from coordinate 16,588 downwards.
TGTAGAAATATAATACCGTTTGAGAACTACACATATCGACGTGCGTAGCATAAGCCGTCAATGTTACACCAAAATAATGTAAATGGCGTTATCATTTATATAAATGCAGGCGAAGTCGTGAACGGCCTCTAGTATCTTAACGAATACACTCTTTGTTATACCGAATTAAAAATTATATTGGCTATAAGTAAATTACAAAACGCAATTACTCTGTACTTCTATTCTTTGGTAGTTTGAACCCGATTAGCGTGATATTCGAAGTCGAAGAAATTTTCCTGGTAACCGAGTAAATATCTTTCAGCGTTATGTTATGGGATAAGTATTTAAGATAAGCAAGTTTTTTTGGCGGGATCGTAATCTTTCGTGTAGTAGATTTTATATTCTATCCATAATCTTGTGTTATTTAACTCTATATTTTTTAATATCGGTCGGGTTTTACATATTATAGTTTGGTTATTGTGCATAAGTGAAGTGGGTGGGATACAATACTATGGAGCATGAATTCTAAGATGTCAAAATAATTGCATGCAAAATTCTAACACGGGAGCCACCATCTTGTTAGAACATTGAAAGTATCACAAGAAACTTGTAAAATTACTACCTACTCGTGAATGGAAGTAATAGTCTAGAAGGTAGGTTACCAAAAATTAAACTAAAAATAATATATTTAGTATTTAGGGTCCCAATCATGTGAATTAAGTCCAAGAAGAGTAGTGACGTAGTTATAAAATTGGTGTTTGTGATTGATTTATCGCATAGGGCAGTCATTCAGTCTAAAGAAGCGTTAGTACATTTCCGCGTCTGCTGTTGCCCAATGCCTTATTATTACGTACTGGATTTGTTTTGAAACTAGAACATATATTTTTCTTCATTCTTTCAAATAATTATACATTTAGCGCCAGAGGCCTACCTCCCCTCCCCTCTCCTCTCCCCCATCACTCTCTTTCCCCCAAACACAGGCTGGCAACGTATTTTCGACTACCCTGGTGTTGTAAGTGTCTATGGACGGTGCAGTGGTCATCAGTTAACATTAGGTGATCCACAAGTTCGTATGCCAGTTAGGACACAAAAAAAAAATATATCGTTTAGAATGTAATCAACAAGAAATCTATATAAAAATATTCATTTTTATATCTTTGTAACAATAAACCCTAACTAATATTACAAATGTGAAAATGAGTTTGTTAACAAACAAACGCCTTCGAACCTTAACTATTGAACACCGATCATTATGAAGTTTTATATGCATGTTTTCATTGGTATAAAATCGGATATATAGGCCATTTCATTAAAAAAATGTATTGTTATCGAAGTATATATCAAATCCGCATTAACGCGAGCGTATTCATGAGTAATAACCAACATTAAGACCATTTTGTACTGGCGGCCCCATGTAAAACGTATAATTACGTAATTTAGTCTTGTTGTATCATACCGGCACCAATCAATACTCAATTAATATTTAAATTACATTGTACAATTAGAAGTATTTTATTATAAAACGCATATAAATGTTTGTTTAAATTAATTTAATATTAATTTAAATTATAATAATAAGTTAAAAAACATATGTTGATTCTTATTCATTATTACATTCAGATTGTAGTATACGATAGTGATCTATAAAATCATTTCGTCAATATGTTGTTTGTTTAAGAATATATTTGTAACTATTATGTTTTTTTTAAACATCATAATACTTCGACCGAGGTCAACCGGTTGTCCAAATGGAATTTCGGTGACCGCTGGCCTTATTCTATGTAGGATAGTTTGGTGTGATTTGACGGATTAATATTTACGGGAATTTTGTCGACCCCACAATTTGTTTTTAACCAACAAGACGAAACGACAATAAGACAACGATTCAGACAACGAACAGAATTATGTTGGATTATCAGCCGCATGTCATTTAAATACATCGACCACATGAAAGCGCGTGTTATCTGGACTGTGGCCCAAGCTCTTAACAATAAACATAAAACTTATTAGTGAAATTCAATTTTGCCTCGAACACTAATAAAACAAAGTATCAAGCCAGGGTTATTTGATTTCACAAGTCGGGGCCCTGATGAAGGGTCACCACCAGCCGGGTCGGGAAGAAGCACTGCAGAGACCCTTCCTGCCCACCCGGTGCAAGAAGAATACCGAGGGGATTAGTCAGTAGAAATCTGACATTCTCACCTATGCTGCACGGCTAGGTAGATCGCCAAGAGGATTATCCGCGAAAAAGAAGGGTTATTTGTTTACAATTTGTACGAATTGATCCCAACATTGATTATCTTGTTATGCAAGCTGAAGCTCACTCTTCTCATTAATGATAGTATTCTTATTTGCAGCGATGATGGGCTCAGTGGTAAGTGTGTTTGGATACCAACTCGATATATGTTGGTTCAAATCCTTATGATCGAAGCGGAACGTTCGGTGAAGGTAAACATCGTGATAATAAATTCAATAATAATAAATTTATTTATTTGACCTCACATTTATATTCTTAATACTATAAAATGTTGTTTATGAACAAAATAGAAAAAGTTTACATTTTACAGAATAGTCAAGGTAAAGTAAAAACCGAGGCAGTCAGTAAGGACTGCCAACAACATCGTCATTTATCCGTCCGTCAGATAAGATTTTGGCCATATAGCTAAAACCTATAAAAGCATAATGATCTTAATTATTATACTTGGTAAATATATCAAATAAAACAATTCTTCCATAAATACTTATTAAGTACAGCTAATGTCTTCATTAATAATGATAGAATCATAAAGTTTGACCTACTGCTCATACGTAATTACAATTGTCACACGCTTTTAAGTCAGTTTTAAAAACAATTTATTGAAAATACATTTTGAAATTAAATAATTATTTTTACTTTTAGGTAACCTTAAAGTATACTGAACGATTACCAAGAAAATTTCCATACTAGAATATGTTAATTGATTAAAGGTTATCCATAAATTACGTCACACGTTTGGAGGAAGGGGTTAACAAAACATGATTTTAGTGCGACAATGCAAGGTTGAGTAAATAAGCTTCGTGACATAAAAAATAACGAAAAACTACAATGTTGATTATATGAACAAGATTTAAGTAGAAAGATGTAAATAACTTTAAACGTGTTATTTTGGTTTCATTAATTCAAAATTACAAAACTTTTCATGACAGATCGGGATAAAACCAATGACACCATTTGCAACAAGGATACGGGTTTTGTAATTTTAAATTCATTTGCCTTAATTTATGCATGACACCTTATCAGGATCGTTATACTAGATTTTATGTAAGTAGCTTGTAGATAAAAACTAAATACTTACAAAAAGTTTATTAAGTACACTTCCCGGTTTATATGTTAATGTTCGTGATCTTAATTACATAATTTAAGCGTTCTTAATCAATGAATATACGTTCAATTAAAATTGTTATTTTTTATTCAGTTACAGGTTGTTTAAAATATACCGTGTTTTGCTAGTTTTCAAATAACCTCTCACATTCCACGAGGCTGGTTTCAGTTGGACTGCGCTAGATGCTACTACTGATATATGGAAAAAATTAAATGACGCCTATATATTTGAAAACCAGCCGCCCACGACTTCAGCTGCGTTTTTATTCTTTATAAAGAGTTATATATGCGCGCAGATAATTTTTGTAATAAAAGTAGCCTAAGTTATTTCTCATAACAGTGCATGCCAATGAAAGTACTGTTAAAATCGATCCTACCATTTCAGTGATTACAGGGAAAACTCACACAGATAAGAATTTTAAAATTACTTTTTTTATTACTCCCGTATATACTTTTGTATCTGTTTAGTAATATATTGTGATTCTAGCATAAAAAATGACACCTTAATTTTATTTATTTATCATATCATAAAACTTACCCCTAGGGATTTCCAACAAGCAAATTTCCTCTAAATGAGAAAAACTATAAACTAAGTCACTGTGCCCGCATCAATTTATACCAATACTATTTTCAAGCGAAACAACTTTGGTTATTACGAAATATCATAATAAACATATGATAAAATGTAGATTAAAATAATACATAATAACTTAATGTATGTCTACATGTGTTAAGCAAGAAACAAGTGACAATTGTTTAGAAAGTGACCGTTCACTTGATTATACAGATAAGAAAATGTTTACCCAGTGTGATAATTATGGATAATATTTACACACTTTCCTAGTATCACCATGTTTCAAATTTGTTTTACATACTTTGACCGTTCAGAAATTAATGTATTTAAAAAAAAACAAAACTCTTGTAAAGTTAACGTTATAAAATTTAGTATAAATTCTATAATATTATACATAATTATATTAAATATTCCTAATTTATACAACCTAATATAGGCTTGACATAGCAAATAATCCCATTAATCATTATTTTTTTAATAACAAATTAACTAGTGGTCGTTAAGTGGTCTGAATACGACTATAATTCTTTTTTTTTATTCTAATAATAATAATAAATATTGTTGCTAAAGAGTATACAAATATCGTAAGTAAAGATCGCGTTGTATAATGAATAGAGATATATAGAGATTAAACCTTTAACTCGGCGATCGTAAGGAAAAAAAACAATTTTTTTAAATTCATAAAACTAATGCTTGTCTATTTCTACTACACAGAAAAAAAAGGGAATCCATTGACAATCGGAGGAGGACGATGTACTTATCTGCTGTAACCTGTTTATTTATAGAAGATATGCCAATAATGTGATGAAACACGACTGCAATCTCTTTTGACAACCACTTTAGAACATGGAACAGTGGTAATTAACCACTGGACTGACCAAACCCAGTAGTAGTAATAATATTCGTCCAATAGGACAGGCGAAGGAATTAATCCATACTGCCAATTCTGAAGTTGTCAATATAGGTAGTTCTTATGTATTCTTTAAAGGCCTAATCGCCAAATCTTCTATAGTTCTTATGTATTCTTTAGTCAGTTTTATGTCCAAATTAATGTAAAGGCAGAAACGCCAAATCTATAATATATTCTTTTATCCATCTTTTTTATCTTAATTTATTTGTTAATAGTAGCGTATATGTTCCAGAGAGTTTGTTGATTTCCATTGTCGAGTAATTAATTCAATATTCTAACAAGATGGTGGCTCCCTTGTTAGAAATTTCCATGGAGTTTTTGTGGCATCTCAGAATTCATGGTCCGTGGTATTATTTTCTATTCACTTCACTTATGCACAATAAACAAACTATATTACATAAAACACCACCAATTTTACACAATATAGAGTCAAGTAACACAAGATTATGAATAAAATATAAAATCCAGTACATGACAGACCAAAATCCCGCCAAAACTCAAAAACCATAAATATTTAAGTCCCATATAAGCAAACGTAGACCTCATGAGGAACAGGTCAACAGGCTGTTGGCAGCATAAGTTAAAAAAAAGAACCTAATTTATTACAAAACTTTGAAAAATAACGTATTATGTAGTGTAAAATAATACTTTTTAAAAAGTATTTTTAAATTATTTTTTCATTTGTGTGCACTATTTTACTAAACGATGCAAATAACAATTTAGGATGTCGTGAAATTAAAAATAACATTTAAAAACTGACCCACCATTTTGAAATCCAAATCTTCAAAAATCAGCCAAGGGCTTCATAAATGTTGGGTAGAAGTGTTAAGCTGGTTTCAGGGAAGCTATGAATATAACATTCTTTATGGTCAAGGTTTCTGTTTGTCTATGACATGTTGAAGGTTATGTAAGATACTCATAATAAACATGTCCGTATTTATTCAAGTTGAGCTAGTTTTAGTATATTAATTAATTCAGTTAAGAATCGAATATTTTAACACTACTGGTGTACTTGAGATCGTCGCCGAACATAACCTAAAAATAAGTTACGGAAAAAACATATTCTTCGTAATCTAATGATTTCTTCCTTACCTGAATAAAAAGTAAATTAATAAGGAAGTGAGTAAGATCTAAAATGAATTTTTCGTAACATATCTATAAATGAGACTACCTTTATAGTACAAACATGTAATAAAACAAAATGGTAACTGAAAATCTGTCATCACGTTGCTCTCTTCCGTCTTACTGAGTCACACACTTTTTATATGAAGATTTTTAACCCAGAATTTTCATTTTTCAGTGCGATTGTTCAAACATTTTCTTTCATACAAACCCTACCCTGACAAGTAGAAACATAGGAAACAAGAATTAACCAAATTGGTGTATCTCTACAAATAAAAATAAACTGCCGAATGTACGTAATCGCAGCGCTTTAGAACGGCTACACCAATTTGGTTAATTCTTGTTTCCTATGTTTCTACTTGTCAGGGTAGGGTTTGTATGAAAGAAAATGTTTGAACAATCGCACTGAAAAATGAAAATTCTGGGTTAAAAATCTTCATATAAAAAGTGTGTGACTCAGTAAGACGGAAGAGAGCAACGTGATGACAGATTTTCAGTTACCATTTTGTTTTATTACATGTTTGTACTATAAAGGTAGTCTCATTTATAGATATGTTACGAAAAATTCATTTTAGATCTTACTCACTTCCTTATTAATTTACTTTTTATTCAGGTAAGGAAGAAATCATTAGATTACGAAGAATATGTTTTTTCCGTAACTTATTTTTAGGTTATGTTCGGCGACGATCTCAAGTACACCAGTAGTGTTAAAATATTCGATTCTTAACTGAATTAATTAATATACTAAAACTAGCTCAACTTGAATAAATACGGACATGTTTATTATGAGTATCTTACATAACCTTCAACATGTCATAGACAAACAGAAACCTTGACCATAAAGTATGTTATATTCATAGCTTCCCTGAAACCAGCTTAACACTTCTACCCAACATTTATGAAGCCCTTGGCTGATTTTTGAAGATTTGGATTTCAAAATGGTGGGTCAGTTTTTAAATGTTATTTTTAATTTCACGACATCCTAAATTGTTATTTGCATCGTTTAGTAAAATAGTGCACACAAATGAAAAAATAATTTAAAAATACTTTTTAAAAAGTATTATTTTACACTACATAATACGTTATTTTTCAAAGTTTTGTAATAAATTAGGTTCTTTTTTTTAACTTATGCTGCCAACAGCCTGTTGACCTGTTCCTCATGAGGTCTACGTTTGCTTATATGGGACTTAAATATTTATGGTTTTTGAGTTTTGGCGGGATTTTGGTCTGTCATGTACTGGATTTTATATTTTATTCATAATCTTGTGTTACTTGACTCTATATTGTGTAAAATTGGTGGTGTTTTATGTAATATAGTTTGTTTATTGTGCATACGTGAAGTGAATGGAAAATAATACCACGGACCATGAATTCTGAGACGCCACAAAAACTCCATGGAAAGTTCTAACAAGGGAGCCACCATCTTGTTAGAATATTGAATTAATTACTCGACAATGGAAATCAACAAACTCTCTGGAACATAGTACGCTACTATTAACAAATAAATTAAGATAAAAAAAAGATAAAAAAGATAAAAGATAAAAAAAATATATATATTATAGAAGATATGGCGTTTCTGCCTTTACATCAATTTGGACATAGAAAAGATTTGGCGCATATGCCTTTACATTAACTTGGACATAGACGAAAACTGACTAAAGAATACATAAGTACTATCTATATTGATAATTCAGAATTAAAAGATGACTTAAAAAATGTACGAAATATTATATAGAAGATTTGGCGATTAGGCCTTTAAAGAATACATAAGAACTACCTATATTGACAACTTCAGAATTAAAAGATGATTTTTTTTAATGTACGAAATATTATATAGAAGATTTGGCGATTAGGCCTTTAAAGAATACATAAGAACTACCTATATTGACAACTTCAGAATTAAAAGATGATTTTTTTTAATGTACGAAATATTATATAGAAGATTTGGCGATTAGGCCTTTAAAGAATACATAAGAACTACCTATATTGACAACTTCAGAATTAAAAGATGATTTTTTTTAATGTACGAAATATTATATAGAAGATTTGGCGATTAGGCCTTTAAAGAATACATAAGAACTACCTATATTGACAACTTCAGAATTAAAAGATGATTTTTTTTAATGTACGAAATATTATATAGAAGATTTGGCGATTAGGCCTTTAAAGAATACATAAGAACTACCTATATTGACAACTTCAGAATTAAAAGATGATTTTTTTTAATGTACGAAATATTATATAGAAGATTTGGCGATTAGGCCTTTAAAGAATACATAAGAACTACCTATATTGACAACTTCAGAATTAAAAGATGATTTTTTTTAATGTACGAAATATTATATAGAAGATTTGGCGATTAGGCCTTTAAAGAATACATAAGAACTACCTATATTGACAACTTCAGAATTAAAAGATGATTTTTTTTAATGTACGAAATATTATATAGAAGATTTGGCGATTAGGCCTTTAAAGAATACATAAGAACTACCTATATTGACAACTTCAGAATTAAAAGATGATTTTTTTTAATGTACGAAATATTATATAGAAGATTTGGCGATTAGGCCTTTAAAGAATACATAAGAACTACCTATATTGACAACTTCAGAATTAAAAGATGATTTTTTTTAATGTACGAAATATTATATAGAAGATTTGGCGATTAGGCCTTTAAAGAATACATAAGAACTACCTATATTGACAACTTCAGAATTAAAAGATGATTTTTTTTAATGTACGAAATATTATATAGAAGATTTGGCGATTAGGCCTTTAAAGAATACATAAGAACTACCTATATTGACAACTTCAGAATTAAAAGATGATTTTTTTTAATGTACGAAATATTATATAGAAGATTTGGCGATTAGGCCTTTAAAGAATACATAAGAACTACCTATATTGACAACTTCAGAATTAAAAGATGATTTTTTTTAATGTACGAAATATTATATAGAAGATTTGGCGATTAGGCCTTTAAAGAATACATAAGAACTACCTATATTGACAACTTCAGAATTAAAAGATGATTTTTTTTAATGTACGAAATATTATATAGAAGATTTGGCGATTAGGCCTTTAAAGAATACATAAGAACTACCTATATTGACAACTTCAGAATTAAAAGATGATTTTTTTTAATGTACGAAATATTATATAGAAGATTTGGCGATTAGGCCTTTAAAGAATACATAAGAACTACCTATATTGACAACTTCAGAATTAAAAGATGATTTTTTTTAATGTACGAAATATTATATAGAAGATTTGGCGATTAGGCCTTTAAAGAATACAATAGCTTATAATTTGTATTACTTTCTTATATAGTGTTAGTGAGCACTGAGTTTGGTATGTAGTAGGTTGAAGTTCCAGTTATGTTGCTGATGATAAACCCCATCCCATTCGATATACTATTTGCATTCTTATATCTAATGTACACGTTACATATAACAGTTGACGTGCGTGTCGTAGTTACAAATGTTTTTGAAAAAGCTTTTCTGTAATGTACACACCCACTCACAATTTTACATTTCTTTAATACATTTTTTAAAAAGAGCGTGCGGAGCCGCGGGTAACAGCTAGTATATATATATAATCGATTGCAGTGATTACACGTCAATCTGCAACATATTTTAATTAATTTATTGATAATTATATTTATATTAATTATATATTGTATAATTAATATATAAATATACATATATATTGATTAATTGATTCGCTTTTTGTTGCAGTTAGGCGTAGTTGTGTTCAATCAATTCCAAGCGGAAGTGCAAAGTACCGTCCACTATAACATTTAATGATGGATTTCCGCAAAGTAACGCCTTCTTCAATCATTCTTGAATCCACCTGAACACTTACAAAAATTTCATCAAATCTGTCCAGCCGTTTAGGCAGAGTTCCGTCACATACATTTCACAGAAGAATTAGTATATATAAGGATTAGGCTTCCGCAAAACAATTAATTTACCCAAACAACATTATTAACATAAAATAATTTCCGATATACTTAAACAAACCATCTCCGTTTCAATAAGCGAGCAATATGATATTATATTGCTTCTTGATCTATTAATTATATTAAATATGAAATAACCTTCATTTAACAGTCTTCGTTTATCGGAATCGGAAAAGCCCTTGAAACCGGTTTAGTTATGTATAAATACATTATTAACACATTAATGCTTCCGTCGTTTATTGCCCAATATACAACTTTAACAAGGCTTTATTTATGCTCAACATAACTTTATATTTTAAAACTAATTTGAATATTTAAAATGGTCATTGGTCAGTGGTGTGTATTAGGACACCATATCGATCGACGTAAGTTTTTGGTGAGTTTGGTCGTGGTAGAGCCACACTGAAGTTATTACTGGTTTCAGCATGAATGGGTCGGCCTCTTCCGGGGTAGTACCACCCTCTCACAGAAAACCGACGTGAAGTAACAGTGCTCGCATTGTTGCATTTCGTTCGGCCAGTAAGAGTACCGGTTACCCAACTCCCCTGCCCCTCCCCTCTTCCCCTTCTCCCAAATACAGGCTAGCAACGCACTTGTGACTCCTCTGGTGTTGCAAGTGCCTATGGATGGTGGTGATCACTCAACAGCAGGAACCCGCCTATTCGTTTGCCTCCTATGTTATAAAAAAACCTAGCTACCTAGCATCATGTTGCAAATCTGTCACAAATAGGGCCTGTTACATTTGTACAGTCCTTCTAGGTTTAACGTGTTTATCATCTTGGACATCATCCTCATTTAAAATGAGGCGAGACTGTGACTGTGTGTCTGACGCTAAGCACCTATGAAATATATGAATCGTTACATTTAAAAATGAACTAAATCAAATTCTAACCGTTCATATAACATGTATAATTGTTTTGAGATTTCCAGTTTTTATACACCGAAAATGAAGTGCAAATTTTGCCGTTCATGTGGTTATTTAATTTTTTTATGATCTTCATATTTCACATGTACAAAATTTGAAGTTCTTGAAAAATAACGTAAAATATTAGTAACGGCTAAAATTGGACTTAGCTTATTTTTAAATGTAACGACTCATATTTAAAAAAAATAGGTAGGCTACTTCCAGAACGGACCATACATACATACATGGGCATGAGGTGTTAATAACGACTGAAATACTGTATTTTACAAGGTTAGAAACCTTATCAATTTTAGTATTCGAATCTAAAACCATTGCGAACATAAAAATCTAGATTTATTATCAGATATACCGATTATACGATCAGCCTAAGGTGGTTAACTTTAGAATCTGCAGTGTATTTAGGATTTAAAAGATTACCCTTTTTTTAATACGGAGTACGATAAAGTACGATGTAAGAAAGTTGACCAGCGAGAGTTCTGAGAGTGATCGGCAGTCATTGTTCACATGCCGGTCTTTCGTCGGCTAGATATACACTGGTTAATCACTGAGTTACTATGCCTGGGTTATCATCATGCACATAATAATAACAATCCAATCCATCACCATTTCGCTTGATAAATGTTTGGTAGTCGCGATTCCAATCCAATAGTGGATTATACTAAATATTGTGGAGCAAACACATTTGTATATTAAAAGTCTCGAGAGAGAGAGAGAGAGTATACAAATGTGTTTGCTCCACAATATTTAGTATAATCCACTATTGGATTGGAATCGCGACTACCAAACATTTATCAAGCGAAATGGTGATGGATTGGATTGTTATTATTATGTGCATGATGATAACCCAGGCATAGTAACTCAGTGATTAACCAGTGTATATCTAGCCGACGAAAGACCGGCATGTGAACAATGACTGCCGATCACTCTCAGAACTCTCGCTGGTCAACTTTCTTACATCGTACTTTATCGTACTCCGTATTAAAAAAAGGGTAATCTTTTAAATCCTAAATACACTGCAGATTCTAAAGTTAACCACCTTAGGCTGATCGTATAATCGGTATATCTGATAATAAATCTAGATTTTTATGTTCGCAATGGTTTTAGATTCGAATACTAAAATTGATAAGGTTTCTAACCTTGTAAAATACAGTATTTCAGTCGTTATTAACACCTCATGCCCATGTATGTATGTATGGTCCGTTCTGGAAGTAGCCTACCTATTTTTTTTAAATATGAGTCGTTACATTTAAAAATAAGCTAAGTCCAATTTTAGCCGTTACTAATATTTTACGTTATTTTTCAAGAACTTCAAATTTTGTACATGTGAAATATGAAGATCATAAAAAAATTAAATAACCACATGAACGGCAAAATTTGCACTTCATTTTCGGTGTATAAAAACTGGAAATCTCAAAACAATTATACATGTTATATGAACGGTTAGAATTTGATTTAGTTCATTTTTAAATGTAACGATTCATATATTTCATAGGTGCTTAGCGTCAGACACACAGTCACAGTCTCGCCTCATTTTAAATGAGGATGATGTCCAAGATGATAAACACGTTAAACCTAGAAGGACTGTACAAATGTAACAGGCCCTATTTGTGACAGATTTGCAACATGATGCTAGGTAGCTAGGTTTTTTTATAACATAGGAGGCAAACGAATAGGCGGGTTCCTGCTGTTGAGTGATCACCACCATCCATAGGCACTTGCAACACCAGAGGAGTCACAAGTGCGTTGCTAGCCTGTATTTGGGAGAAGGGGAAGAGGGGAGGGGCAGGGGAGTTGGGTAACCGGTACTCTTACTGGCCGAACGAAATGCAACAATGCGAGCACTGTTACTTCACGTCGGTTTTCTGTGAGAGGGTGGTACTACCCCGGAAGAGGCCGACCCATTCATGCTGAAACCAGTAATAACTTCAGTGTGGCTCTACCACGACCAAACTCACCAAAAACTTACGTCGATCGATACGGTGTCCTAATACACACCACTGACCAATGACCATTTTAAATATTCAAATTAGTTTTAAAATATAAAGTTATGTTGAGCATAAATAAAGCCTTGTTAAAGTTGTATATTGGGCAATAAACGACGGAAGCATTAATGTGTTAATAATGTATTTATACATAACTAAACCGGTTTCAAGGGCTTTTCCGATTCCGATAAACGAAGACTGTTAAATGAAGGTTATTTCATATTTAATATAATTAATAGATCAAGAAGCAATATAATATCATATTGCTCGCTTATTGAAACGGAGATGGTTTGTTTAAGTATATCGGAAATTATTTTATGTTAATAATGTTGTTTGGGTAAATTAATTGTTTTGCGGAAGCCTAATCCTTATATATACTAATTCTTCTGTGAAATGTATGTGACGGAACTCTGCCTAAACGGCTGGACAGATTTGATGAAATTTTTGTAAGTGTTCAGGTGGATTCAAGAATGATTGAAGAAGGCGTTACTTTGCGGAAATCCATCATTAAATGTTATAGTGGACGGTACTTTGCACTTCCGCTTGGAATTGATTGAACACAACTACGCCTAACTGCAACAAAAAGCGAATCAATTAATCAATATATATGTATATTTATATATTAATTATACAATATATAATTAATATAAATATAAT